>CAODLS010995986.1:0-11801 GCA_948243855.1 Flueggea neowawraea | reverse complement strand
TGGAAAATCTAAAGTATATATGGGTATATATATACGAGAACATTTTGTAAATGATGGTATAAAGGAAAAGATATTGCATGATTGTATGTGGAATACTATGTATATAACACATTAACATGGGGACACCCTACTACGGAGTATGTAGTCTTTGGTATACCATTGTATGTTATCACCCTACTACGGAGTATGTAGTCTTTGGTATACCATTGTATGTTATCACCCTACTACGGAGTATGTAGTTTTTGGTATACCATTGTATGTTTATGACCCTAGTCACCAGGGATTGGGGTGACCGTGTATTTAGGCCAGATATACGCGTTTATTGAGCAAACAGGTGGCGGAGTCCACACTGCTATATGGATATGGAAATATTTCATGGTCTCGTATTATGAATATATAAGTATATGTATATATTGCCTGAATGCATATGAATGTTCTGGATGCGAACGTTTTGGTAAAACATATTTCGGAAAAATATACTATGTATATAGTGTGCATACTATATGGTATATATGTACGTGTAAGATATTTTGAAAGATGGTTTTTAAACCAGTCTTTGTGAGGCACGTACGAGGAGGTCTGACGTGCTGTTTCCTCACTAGGGAATCTTACCATTTTTTCTTCTGTTGTCCATGTTATACCTTTGTTCGCATGTGACATCTTTTGGACGAATAGCATCTGACTTGTACCTCGACCTAGAGAGATGTTTTTGGCTATTGTGAGTGCCCTCGTTCGGGACTCTACTTTGCTATGTCATAGTGCTCCACATTCGACTACTGTTTGGGTATTGGGCTACACTGTTGTATGTTGGAATAACTCTGATGATTTATAACTATATTAATATTTTTGATATACAGTATATGTATATATATATTTATTGGTAAATATATAGTTTTATTTCATTTATAAACGTTTTTATAAATGTTTTAAATAAATATTTGGATAAGTCGGGTATTATATCTGATCACAGAGGCTTGTGCGGGATGGATCGGGCTTCCACAGACGGTCTGCCTCGTACGCCGATCACGAGCCCGACTATGTTTCGTGACACTGGTAGCTGGAATTTCTCAAAGCATTAGTATACCAAAGGCTACTACTGCCCGTAGCGCGGGTGGTCCATATTAGAAAACAAAACCAAGTTATATTAATGCATAGTATAAAATCATAGGCATGCAAAACAACATCAAAATAAAAAACAGATATATAATACATATATATCATTTTGTAAAACAAAATACTGATTATTAACATATAACCAGTTTATTAGTTAAGTCAATCATCGGATTAGTCCAAATTCAAATATCATGTTCAGCATATCAAAAACCATTATAGAAGTTGCGAGACACAGTCTATAGCTTCTATTCACTCACCTAGAAATCCAAGTGCAAAACGTCAGTTAAGCTTCACTCGTCAGTGGCTGGTCTCGCTGACAGGAACAGGAAGTTGAACAAACAAATATATATCAACAGATATCATAGACAAATTTAAATGTGGTATTGTGGCGATACCAAATGCTGTGCAATGCAAATGCAAACGCGGACCTTCAAAGATCCCAAAAATCCATAATCTATGTAAGATTACAGCTAGGTCCTCAACTACTATAAAATTACCATTTAGTCCCCGGGACTAAGCAAATTACAAAATGGTCCTTAAAATGTTCCAAAACCAGTACTAAGTCCATAGTACTACAATATTCACAAATTAATCCTCAAAATCCCAAAGATGATTAATTAGGCTATCTAATTCTACCAAATTGCATTTAACTCCCTAAATGCATACTATCATCTTTGGTCCTTCAAAGACAAATTATCCAAATGGTCCAAATTTTGATTCAACCAATAGAAATCGATTCCAACCATCCACATTGGCTAATATCGACCTCCTAAGCATGAATCCAACCTCCTTTTCAAGAATCAAACAACAAATCATCAAGAAATCTCAAAATCAAATTCGGATTTCTTTAGGCCATTGAAATAAATCATCAAATCACTATACCCAACTCAAATCCAAGTTTTTCTAACTCTAATCTATCAAGATACATCAGAAACAACTCAGATTCTAATAAGAAATCCACCAAAATTCGAAACCCCAACTCAAGAACAACTCATTTCTTTCGAACATAAAAACCTCCAAAACCGAACTTAGATCCTTGCATTCCGGACTTCTAACAACCATAATCAACCAAAAATTAATTTCTATAGCAACAGAAAATGGAGATCCAAACTAAAACCCCAATCTCGTTCAAACCCTAGAATGGGTGAATGTGATGCAAGAACAACCAAAAGAAGATATTAAGGAGTGTTCTTACCTCAAGAATTCAAGTAGAAACAATGAGAAGTTATGGAGGAAGAAAAGAAATCGATTTGAGAGAGTTTTGGTAGATGAGAGTGAGTAATGGCTGAATGAGGTGCGACTAGAGGGTATTTATAATCCTAAGCGTCGAAACGCTGTGTTGCACCAAAAATCGCCTAGACAAGAGCATTCTAGGCACATACCATCCCTTTCTACGCACGTAGTACGCCTCTTACTAGCGTTGTTGAATGTACAATGCGCGTAAACGACTTTCCACAGCTTCTGTCCAAATCTAGATCTAAAACTCTCAACCTAGATCTATGATCAACGAGCACAACATAGATACTGCGTGCATAGCACGGTATTACGTGCATTATACTTGATCGACGCGTGTAGACGAATGAACCGAGTGACCCTCCAACGCAAAACGGCTCTTATGCGTGTAAGGGATTTGTAATGCGCGTAGTAAGCCTTCAGCTTGCTTTACGCGCACAACATTCTACTTCTAATGCATTCCAAACTTAGGATCATTAACACCAACTATCCCGAAATTGACCAAACACCAATACTCACCAGGGTAGTATACAAACTAACTCCAGACATCCTGATTCACTAAAAAATCAAACGGAATACTACAAGACTCCTATTAAAACATGCACGATATTACAAAAGTAATCCTATCGAAACGGACGGGATATTACATTATGAGTGAGCTTTGTGGAAACTTTAGCTCTAGAGTTGGCATTCTTAGAGCCCAATTGTGTAACCTTAGATTTTCCTTCGCCTCTAGCGGCATCCCTCGACGTAGCCTGCAAATGGGCAGTCTGACCCTTCGTCATAATGTTGGTGGAATTTACGTGCACAACAGCCTGGGATTCGTTAACTAAAGGTGCTTCATTGAGCTTGCCTTCTTCAGTAGTAAACACTGAAAACCGTGAGCCTGTGGACGCAATCCCACCAGTAGAGTTACCCGGTTTAGAGCCTTTGGGAGGAGGCACCTTTGCATTGTCTCTGGCACTAGCTGACTCATGCCTCGATGTAGTCCTTCACCCATCCTTCTTGCGGCGTTGCCTAGTTTGAGCAAGCATCCATGGACTAAAGCTAGCATTGAGCTCTGGTTTTTCTTTTTCCCTAGGAGAGTTAATACTAGGAGCAGTTGCAGAAGAGTTCTCCAAGTTCACTTCAAACACTGGATTAGAAGGGCAAGACTCATGTTTGTGGCCATACTTACCACAGGTAAAGCACACAAGGTGCAAATCTTCATATTCCACCTTGAAAATCCGCACCCATAGCTCAAACTTAGTTGACCTCTTGACCAACACAGACCATTCTTTTCTTCTTTAATTCAAAAAAAATCATCACAACCCAGAACCATTTCTATATTACAACTCTGATGATTCTCTACATCACACCAACCACATTCGCTGTCTATTTCAGAATTAATCCTTCTTGAAATACCATTCACATTGTTCTTCACTTTCAAATCATCTTCGCCAACTAAGTAAAATACCAGATTGAACAACAGACGAACAACAGCAGGTTGAAATACCAGATTCAAGAACAACAACTAAGTATCTGCCTCATTCTTCTTTGTTGAACCAGAACAGAACCCAGAACCAAACCCATACCCTCGTACTTCTTTGTTGCCGCCAGATCTGCCTCGTTCTTCACCTGTCCTCCCTCTCATTCGACAGCTCACAAACCTACAATTTCAAAAAACCCAAGATTTACAGAAGCAAAATCTGAGATGAGAGGGCATGGGTGTGGCCGGCGTAAGGAGAGAACGAGAGAGGGAGATGAGACAAAAGTTATGTATTTTGGCGGACGCCGACGGTGGCTAAGGAACAAATCTGGGTTGAGAGGACGGCACAGAAAGACGGTGTGAATGGGTTTGATCTGGTTATTTTTTAGTCTTAGGAGGTTTGGGTTAATGAATAGTGGGTTTGGGTGAGTGAGTTGAAAATTAGGTTTTCGATTCGGTTAAGAATTAGGGATTTGATAGTCCACGTAGCTCGTCACTTTTTTTTTGCTCTGACATTTAAAAATTCATGTCATACGCGTGGGATACAAGCGAGCCAGCTTGGTTTTAAAAGGTCACATTTTTAACATTTGAGGGATAATAGCGATTTTTGCAAATTTGACAGAGTTCGTAAGCATTTGTGAAGTTCAGAGGAGATATTGCACGATCAATATATGTTCACATGTATTAGGCCTATATATATTCAATGCATTTAAGATTTACAAAACCAAAGAAATTGAGCAACCTTTCTTTGTACAATTAAAAAAAAAAAGAATAATTCCATAGTTGCTTCAGGCAAAGAAGCAAAGTAGAATGAATTCAGGTATGTATTGCTGCTGGAATCAAATACTTCATTCATTCATTTATAAAATATGCACACTTACATTGGCAAAGACAGTAAACAGAGCACCTTTCTAACTAAATTTTATGCTGCTTCTATTGCTAACAGAAAAAAATTAGTAATATGCAGAATACAACATCTCAGGCTCCTAGGTTTCTTCGTTCTATTTTAAAAAGCCTTCAAGATTCTATGCTTATTTTTCTATGGACCAAAAATGTTCATGACATGCTGCTATATCTTATTATCTCTGACCACTGCTTTATAATCACACAAAACTAGACCCTTCCTACCGGAGAAAGGGGTGGATAGGAGACATATCTTGCCGGAGAAAAAAATTAGTAATATGCAGAATACAACATCTCAGGCTCCTAGGTTTCTTCGTTCTATTTTAAAAAGCCTTCAAG
The DNA here is from genome assembly GCA_948243855.1 of Flueggea neowawraea. Lineage (NCBI taxonomy): Eukaryota > Viridiplantae > Streptophyta > Magnoliopsida > Malpighiales > Phyllanthaceae > Flueggea > Flueggea neowawraea. Next base: position 6,745 of record CAODLS010995986.1, on the reverse strand, counting down.
ATTCTATGCTTATTTTTCTATGGACCAAAAATATTCATGACATGCTGCTATATCTTATAATCCCCGTAAGTTCCTCCATTTAAAGCTCCTCTTCCATTGTTTTGCGCTAGCGTACTTTCCAAAGATGTTTCTTCTTCAAACAAGTTGCTAGAATCTGAGCTTTCGCATAACTTTTTACTATCTAGAACTGCTATGCAAAGCGAGAATGCTTGAAGAATTGAAAGCGATGAATTGAACTCAACTGAATAGATCCCGTCCTTGAATGTGGATAAGCTGAAGACAGGCTGGCTCTCTTCTTCCCTTTCCTGACACAATAAAATATAAGAAAATCTCAGTTTGCAATTAAAAAGTAATTTGTATAGTAGTTCTTGGCCTTGACAATAGAGCATTTTCTACCTGTGTAATGAACTCAAATTTATCTAGAGCTTTAGATGAACTTGTTTTCTTGCCTAGTTTGTTCTGGTTGACCAGAATCCTGAGTTTGCAACCCAAATCCCAACCGCCGCAATCACATGATCCACCTGATCTCCAACGTTGTATCAAGGATGAAGGTCCTCCTTTGCTTGGTAGACTATGAGTACCACTTGGAAGTATCACAGTTGCAGCAATAAGGCTTTGACTGCAAATGACATCTTCCTCGAAAGTACAACTAAATCTTGTTTCCTGATAATTGTTGCACTTATCTATCCGAAAATCATCCCCCATTGCACTTTTGCTGATTACTTTTGGGATCTTGATGACAATGGCGGCAAGTTCATTGTTAGGTTGAAATTCCAGCGGCTGCTGCTCCAACTGTTGTACGTCCACAGCAAATAGTACAAACTTGCGAGCAAAAGAGTGTTCTATGAAGTTTTGTCTACTAAGATTGGAAAACTGAGAACCATAAACCTTCAATTGGGCAACAACATTAGGAATATAGTCATGACATTTCCCTTCGCCACCTTGATTTATCCACCTTCCGTTCTTTCTCTTTACTTCTTGAAAGGCGAAGAAAGTATAAATGCAGCTATAGTCATCCTCTCTTGAGGTGCTAAGTTTCTTCATTGTGGCTGCAAGAATATCAATTTCGTTGTCAACTGCAAATGTGAACAAAGGCTGGCCATTCTTGACTGCAACTCTGAGAAGAGCTTGAAATATTGAGGATCCACGCTTAATGTCCTGAGATGTATCAATATCGCTTTCCCTACAACAGTTCACACCTAATCTTTCTTTTCCCGACTGTGCAGTCTCAGCTGAAAAATCTGGTTTCGAATTAGATGATTTGCAGGAAGTATCTCTCACTTTAGAATCCCTGTTTAATAACTCTCCGGGATTTTGGCAGTGCAATACCTTTGGCTTCAGCAGTGGGTCAAGTAACCTCCCCAAAGGGCTTGTCCTGGCTCTGCTTGTAGCATTTTGTGTGTCTCCAGATGAATTATCCTGGCATAATGAAGCCACAGAATTCATTGAACCAGATTTTCCAGAAGGGTGGGTTGACTGTGGTGCAGATAATACCTCTTTGGAGCTGAAACTTTTGCTTATCTTAGTCATACCAATGCTAAGTCGACGAAAAGGAGAAGTGCTTCTACCTTTTTCAACAGCTGCTTTATTCCGCTTTTGATCTGGCCCTGCAGATGGATCGTTCAAAGTATTTGTTGCATTTACAATGGGCTTTTTGAATTCTGGAATTCTACTGCGGAATGGAGCAACCACTTTTTTTACTGGATGTGTTACCGACAGAGACGAATCGGGTAAAATGCTGCAACAACCGGAATCTATTGACTGGTTTTTTATTTCTAGCCACCTGTCAAGTTCACAAGGCAGAGGGCATGAATGTGGGACATCAGAACTCACTCCTACAAGGCCGATTTCCTCAGGCATCACTGAGAAACTCCTCCGACTGGCTTCTACTGCCACTTGATCTGACACCATCGGCAAATTATCAAGATGGGGAAGTTCAGAATGATTGATTGGGGGGAGATCTCTTGGCATGACAAGAGCATTTGTTTTGATCTTTCGGTGGACATCTTGATTGGCAACATCAGCTTTTCGTTGTATTGGGTCCTCCATTTTATTTGCAAATCGACCATCTTGAGTCTGTGTCTTTCCCTTAGCTTTCTTTTGCTGCAAGGCTATGCCCTTTATCCCATTACCCAAACTTAGACTCTCAGAATCGATCTTTGGGTCAAAATATCTCTCGCATTGGTCCATCTTCATTTCTAAATGGTTTCCAGGAAGAGGTTGAACTGTTTTCATGAACTTCCCTTGCTCATTCATAGTGTCCATCTGGGCATTCTTGTCATCGTTAGACTTAGAAATATTTTCTTTAGATGATTTGACGGCTAGATGATCGCTTTCCACATGAGATGACATCAAATGATCTTGCAACGTCGGACGTCGCATTCTTTGTCGAGAAGGAGAGCAACTCTGACTTGAACTCAAATAGGCAGATGATCCATCTGTTGAGAAGGATGAGAATGGTTTACTGCTAGAGACTGAATGCCTACTAGTTCTCTGAAGTATCTGTCTATGCTGATGCTGCCACTTTTCCAAACGACCCCAGTCAAGGACCCCGACATTCAGAAACTTCTCCTGATGGTTTTCTCCTCTCTCTAGATAACTCGGCAGCTTTGACATGTACTTGACAAGCTCATCGCCTTTAACTGCCTTACCGCATTGCTTCGGGTGATTACTTCTATGTTCAGGTGAGATATTCTTACCTTTTTCTGTATCTCGATGAAGGTCAGTAAACGATGAACTCGACTTTTCTGGTCTTCCATGGACCAAATTCTTTTTCAGAATTAAATGTTCCTCCATAGACCAAATACTATAATGAATTTAGCCGTGTCTGATATGCTGGTTATCTTCTTCTGTTCTGCTTCACCTGATCTTTTTTTTTGTCCTTTCCTTCTTTCCTATTTGCGGAGATCAACAGTTCTAGTAAGTACTATCCATCCTTTGATTGAATTCACAAAGATGCTAGTCATTCTGAAGAATGAAGATAGACCATTCACCAATAACTATTTGTCAGTATTATACACACTAGCTTGACATTCACAGGAAAAGAGAAGTTCATGATAATGAAAATACTATTATGCTAATATGACAAAAATCTGACAATGGGAAAATCCATAGTAGTATATGGTAGAGTGAATGAAAGCTTAAATACATCAGTGAAGCAAATTTTAAGCCCCTTAAACAAGAAGTAATATTTATACCTTGTTCATTCAACAACAATTCACAAAATGAAATTCATGGATCGGAAGCCATTGGTAATTAGCATGACAATGTTTAGTTGCTTCTAGTGCAAGAAAGCAGAAATATAGGGTAACCTATTAGAAGTTTCTACCAGTTGTATAAGTCATTGTACCCGCGTTTAGTTATTTGCCTTTCCTACTGAGCTATACAAAAATTGCAGGGGATTAGAAGAAAAATAGATGCACATCAAGCATCAAAACCACAACAGAATGCATCAAAACCAACAGAATGCATACAAAACTGACGGAGAGAAGAGATTTCAAATAAATGGTTGCCTCCTTCCACAAATTGATATCCAGTTGCCTTGGTATTTAAAATTCAGGCTGTCAAATACAATGTTGTTAAGGATGAAATGCTAGAGCTAAATGTAGCTGGATTTGAAAGCATGAACAGCAAATATTCAGGTCAAAAAACTCTATCGGTTCCATGTATCCATACCAATATGATCAATGTTTTCTCTTACCAGCTAAAATGCGATTCATAGGTTGCAAAGACCTGAAAGCTAGAAACAATATAGTGCAATGCACATTTAGGTTGATCTATCTCCTCATCATTTGCTCTACAGTAGACTCAAAGACAATGCCGACCTCACGATAAGTATGGAAAATTTTAGCAGTGTCCACCTCAAAAATTTTTGAAGACAACAAAAAATGGACAAAAACATATTGAAATTGCCAGCAGAGACCAACAAAAGATGAAGACAAAGACTCATTGGCATTGCCAGCAGAAATTAATATAAAATTCCAGTGGACAGATTTATAGTCTAGTTTATTGTTATGCTCTCAATGCTTGGCAAAAGACTCATAACCATTAGTTGTGGATTATGATTTTTTGTTTTTGAAACTTCAGTTGTGTATTATGATTTACAAAGCTCAATAAAACACCAAAAATCATTAATTATCTATATAGAACACAGCAACACCAAGTAATCACTTTCGGGCAAGATGGTTCCAAATTATCAAAAACTTTTGTGACACAAAATTGAAATAGGAAACAAAAGGATAAAAATTAGAGGCAGAGAATTATTGAAAGCAAAATTTTGGTGATTTCTCATTTTCTTGTTTCGAGAAAAGAAAGAAAATAGAGATAAGGCAAAATTGTCCTGTCCTCGTCTTAGCTACTTGGCCTGTGGATTACCTAATGTAAAGGACAAAGATCCCTGATGATTCAAAAGCAGAGCGCACTTATTGCAAAAATCTCCAACAGAACCACGCTTGGACCTCAAAAGAAAAGAATGATTGAAAAGCAAACTCAAATTTACTTAAAGGAACCAACTTTCTTCACTTTCTACCACAACTTTTAAACAATCAAACAGTATCTTATTCATTTCTATCAGTCAAACCAATGAATCAACAGATAATCTCTTCACCTTCCTCAAAGTTCATCTCTAAAAACCATACTTGAAGCTTAAAAATTCAAAAAATTTCCAAATCAAATCAACCAAATGAAACTGTAAACAAAGCCCACAAATTTCTTGGCGAGTAAAGACTTTCTAAGAAAACAAGCCGGAAACTTTCTCGAGATTTCTCACTCTAAGACATAGCCAGTTAAGTTCCCGAATGCAGATGAAATAAATGTCATTAACAGTAACCACCTTATACCGCCAAAAGGGAAGAAGAAAAAAGAGTACTCACCTATCCAAAACCAAGTAATACTTGACCGTGAAACAGTGATCCTTGAAGCTACAGAGATAGCTGAGACCATAGAACTTCACAACTTCACACACAGAGCAACTGCACTCAAAAAATAAAACCTTTTTCTTATATAAACTTCAAAGCAAAAATCTGCAAAAAAGAGGTGAAAGTGGAGAGAGAAAAACAGGTTTTAGAGAGAGAAAACGTCGTGTGCTTCTGTGAGAGAGTGAGTGAGAGAATCTGAGCGTTTCTGGTTGCAACTACGCTGTAAATGCGCTGCTTAAATCTTTAACAGTCAAGAAGTTGAGGATAGTAAGCGAGAGAGAGAGAGAGATCCGACGGCTGAGAAAGCACGAAAGGATCGATCTGGTGTAGTGGTCGCTATCAAGATGGCGCGTAATGGGATGTTCCTGGGACCCCACTTTGAGGCACAATTTGTTTTTGGCTTTATTGGTCGATTAAACAAAAGAAAAAGTGGCATGCTAAAAATAGTTTTTCTTTTCTTTTCTTTTCTTTTCAGCCGTTGAGAATAGCATGACGGTTGAGGGCGCTGTTTTAGTGCGCATTGGCGCAGTTTTGAGTGGGTAACTGTAAATTGTTTATTATCGTAGAATTAAATGTATCAGTTTGAGACTATTTGTCTTAATATTATATTACAATAATTTTATTAGTGTACGAGTTTAAGCTTATTATTGGTGTTAATTATGGTTCTTGAGAATATTTTATAGTAGAAAGATAATATCTGCATGTTAATGTTTAATAAAAATATACTAATACTGATCGCATTTGATTATTCTTTCTCAGTTAAAAAATTAGTTTTCTTTTCAAAAAAATTAAAGAAATTAAACAAATTGGTAGAATTAGATTATTTAGTAAAAAAATAAAAAGAATATTTTTTCAAATTATTGAGTTAAATTTTATTATCACAAGTGTTACTCTACTTATATTACATATTTACCCTTTCCGTCTCATATTGATAAGCCTAATTTTTATTTTGAATATTTCAAAATATAGTTATATTTTTATTTTTTACTCATCATTTATTAATTAAATATCATTTATATCCTTCATAAATGATTAATAATTTAATAATATGCTCCTATTTTTAACGCAAATATATTCATTCAAACTACTATTACTCAATAAAAAAGTTCCTTTTAGAAAATTAAATAAGGCTATATTTGGATAACCAAACAATAACTACTACTTACAGCTAAGCTAATCATATTTTCTTAAGAAGAATCATTGAATTTATTTTAAAATAAAATGTTGAAATATAGAAAAAAAATAATTATATGGCTTAAAGTTTTAATAATAAGTCCCAAAATATAATTTACATGATATTTTTTACATTCTAAAAACAAATATCTAAAGTTCTAATAATAAGTTTGGTCTATTTATAAAAAGGAATTTTGTTTAATCATATAGTATATTTATATTTAAGTGTCTCATTTAGTTACAAGTCCAAACTACTTGATTTGACATTATATAGTATATTCAATTTCAATATATAATAATTGTCTAAAACATATAAAACTCTTTTTTTATGTGTAGTTAAAATATAAAACTCTTTTTATATTTTTATTATATAATCTATTAAATTTTTAATCTATCACTCTTAATAGTTTAACAAAAAGAAATATCCGTATTAAATTTAATTTGCTAATTTAAATCGTCAATAAACACAAAAGAGGTGTCCTTATTTTTGTATTTATATTGAATTGAATTATACTTATAGTGACACAAACAACAATAGCGAAGATTAACATCAAAAAGTGGTAGACAATTTACAAGTTAGTAAAATTTGGTCCAAACGAAATATATGTATATATTGGTGACATTCTCCTCGTATATATTACTTCTTCTACTTTTGG
>CAODLS010995918.1:0-10275 GCA_948243855.1 Flueggea neowawraea | reverse complement strand
ACAGAACCTGACACCCTGAAGCTTCCATACCTTCAGGCTGTCGTCAAGGAGACTCTCAGGCTCAGAATGGCAATTCCTCTTCTCGTCCCACACATGAACCTCAACGATGCCAAGCTCGGTGGCTACGATATCCCTGCTGAGAGCAAAATCCTGGTTAATGCCTGGTGGCTTGCCAACAACCCTGCTAACTGGAAAAACCCTGAAGAGTTCAGGCCAGAGAGGTTCTTTGAAGAAGAATCCAAAGTGGAAGCCAATGGCAATGATTTTAGGTACCTTCCATTTGGTGTTGGAAGAAGAAGCTGCCCTGGAATTATTCTTGCACTGCCAATTCTTGGTATCACTTTGGGACGTTTGGTACAGAATTTTGAGCTATTGCCTCCTCCTGGACAGTCCAAGATTGATACAACTGAGAAGGGTGGTCAATTCAGTTTGCATATTTTGAAGCATTCCACCATTGTTGCAAAGCCAAGATCATTCTAAGTTCACTTTTTTTTTCATGTAATGATAACTACTATAAGGTTGGACAAGACCTGCTCAGAATGATTTTGACTGGTTGGGCTAAAATTGGTTGATTATTATCACACCTTTTGTTGTTACAATGTAAAAAAAAATTGTGAAGCTCTGTTTTTTACTTGAAATAATTTCATTTTCTTTTTATTTATTTAGTTTTGTCTTTGGATCTCTGATTTTACGTTTTATATATTTTATCAAGACTATAAATTGAAAATTTTGTTAAAAGAACTTCTGATAGTAGATGCTTACAAATTGAAACCAAAAGCATAACAAAGGACAGAAGAAGGGTTATTCATCCAACAATCAAGAACATGTGGATCACAAATTTGTTAGAGCATCCCCAACATACTCTCCACCAACATGTTTTTTATGTTATTTTTTGTTTTTGTTTGTCTTAAAACTTTTATGGACAAGAATTTTTGAATATTTTATTATTAAATTATAGAGAAAATATTAGAGGGTGAATAATATTTATTTCTTTTGAAAAGGTCCTGCAGCATTCTATAAAATTTTTGTTTGTTTTATTAATAAAATATTAAAAAGAAAGTTGAGTAATAAATGTTTTTAGGATGAGTTCAAATTTTGAGATAAATTAGTTGAATTAAATAGAATAGGATAAAGAATATTGTAAAAGAAGCTATTGCGAACATATATACAAACTTGTTAACAAAACATAAATTTCACAAATTATAGTAAATATGTCATCAATCTAATCCTATACACAATTTTAAAATTTTGATGTGTTCGTACATTGACAAATGATGTAGTAATTTTGTTCATCTTGCATACCCTTGATGCATGTCTCTACACATGTATTAAATAAATTAACAAGTGACACGTGATTAATGAACTTTAAAAAAATGAATAAAAATATATATTTTAATACTACTAATTTACGTATAATTTATTAATTTATTTGGTATATGTGTGAAGACATATACTAAGAGTAGGCAAAAATTTTCTGTTGATGTGGATGCAGTAAGGATCCAAAGATGACATGTCAACCAAGTTTTTTTGTTTTTTTTTCTTTGGCAAAAAAAACTTGCTTTTTTCTTCTCTTTCGAGTTATATTTTCTCTTCTCTCCTCTTCTAAGCACATTGTTTCCCTTTTGTATACTTTTTAATTTGATATTTGAGCACAAATTAAATCAAATTGATCATCCTTATACTTTTTAATTTGATATTTCATGAAGGAAAAAAACCTTGTGATTAACCTGCAGTTGCAAGGGAAGTGAGGAAAGGGTTGAAGACAACCCCTCCCTAAATGGGCCGTCCAAGGCTTTTTTTCTGTACCCAGGGCCGAAACGAGTTTTTCTAAATCCAGGACCAAGAAGAAGTGGTTTTAATCCCTATTTTTTTAAAAAAATTAAATTCTTATTTTGTTATTTTAGTTTTTTTTTTAAATACGTAATTTAGTCTCTGTAATTTAAAATAAATAATAATTGTGCCCCTCAACCACTGTCCGTTGACTATTGTCGATTGTTTTTCGTCGTCTGTCAACTCTTCATCTCTGTCATCCCCTACAAGGTTTTATTACTGGTTCTATCACTGGTAAAGAGTAAACAAAAAAATTGGCCTAGAGTTGGTCGAATTAAAAACCAAAAGACCGTGAATGATCTAATTTAGGTTTATAGGGATTTGAATTGATGAACAATCAATTTTGAATCAGAGATGCACCTAAAGGAAATGAAAGGAATTGTTTCCTAGGAGAATACTCATTCTAAGACACTAAGACGCCCATTGGAATTGGGCTAGTCTACTACTGAAATTCAAGTTGGAAAGGCTAAGGAGAGCATTACTTTTCAATGGCCTTCCTCAATAATATTTGGCATGATACTCTAGATAAAAGGCTAAGGGCCATTTTCAGATACACGCGACTCAAGTTTATAATTTATGGATTCAGACGGCTTACTTTCAATATTTTAGCAAAAATTTCAAAATTAACAACCTAAGGTACTAATTTTATAAATTACATTTGTACAGACCCTGTTTGGAATTGTTTAAAATTTGTTTAAAATTTGTTTAAAATCTGCTCATCTTTTGGACTTGTTTAAACCATGTTTATATGTTGTTTATATATTATTTAAATATTTTTCTTGTTTTAAAACACGAATGTTGTTTATATGTTACTTTTTTTGTACGGCTCAAATTTAGATTTGTTTAAAACTTGTTTATAAGTTGTTTAAATATTGTTTATTTTTTTAAAACTTGAATGTTGTTTATGTATTGTTGATATCTTTTTTTATATGTTGTTATATGTTGAAAACAACATATAAACAAGATATCAATAACATATAAACAACAAATCAACAACATATAAATTACAAATTTATTTATATATTGTTTTCAATATATAAACAACAAATCAACAACATATATCTTGTTTATATAATGCTTATATATTTTTTATATGTTGAAAACAATATATAAATAAAGTATCAACAAAAAATCAACAACATATAAAAATAAAGATTTGTTTATTTATTGTTTTCAACATATAAACAACATATAAACAATATATAAATAAGATATCAACAATATATAACAATATTCAAACAATATATAAACAAGAAACAACATGTAAACAATATAATCAATCCATACAGAATAAATACATATCTGTAAATCCGAATAGTCATGCGTACGGACGAAAAAATGCAAAGTGTATCTGTCGTAAGTATAACATGTCCGTACGAAATAAATATTGCAAACTTTTCTAGGTATTTTACATAATTACCACAAATGTTAAAGGGAGTTTCGTCTTTCAATGGAATTAGGCCTATGTTTGTTATCCTCTTATTTTAATGGCATGCGATCAAAGTAAGAAAATGGGTTAAGGATCGTGGTCTATCACTCTTTGGAAACATACCAAAAAGGCCAAGGGATTCCTGTGAGTTAATTATACCACATGTCATAATTAAATAGTAGATTGTGACAAATAGATCTATCAATTTTGTATTTATTAAAATAGCAAGATACTCAAACTTAGTTTGAGAAATACAATAATTTTGAAACTAAATCTTAACAATGCAATCTCCATTTAATATATAACATCAAAATCCCATCCCAACTTGATATTTTAGCATGCTTGTTTCTCTCCCTACCACCGTTTCTTCTCTCTACACTTTCTCCCCTCTCATTTGCCTCTCTCTCATTTCGTGATTCCCCTGCCCTTCTCCTCTCTTTCTCTTTCTCCTCAACAAACCCTATCCTAGCCGCCACCAAGTTGAAGCTCAAGTCGCGGTAGAGATGCGAACGGTGGACAAGATCTGGAATCAAAGTGCCTCATTCCCTATCACGCATCTTCGTCTCGCTGCTCCTCTGTTACTGTCTTCCGACACTTTGCCTTCTCCGCCGTTGTCATCTCCTCCGCTTCCACATTTTAGATCCTTGTTGCTCCTTATTCTCGAGCGACCAAGAGAGAGAAAGGTCAAGGAAGCAACGATATTAGATTGAGCACCTCATTGCTCCTTCTTCCAAGATAGAGAGAGAGAAAGGATGATGAAGTCATCGTTGGTAGATCGAGCATCACATTGCTCCTTCTCCAGTAATGAACGATCCCAGATCTTGACAGACAAGAAGAAAGAGGCATGTGGTGGCGTGAAAGAGAGAGGATTCAACTTTTCATTCTATTTTATTTTTTTTTAGATTTTTATTATTGCTTGTAATTCGATTTATCTTGTTAATGTTTTGATGAGAAATTGTATTGATTTTATTTGTATTTGTTTAATAATGTATGTTTATTGCATTAATGTATTTTATATTTTGAAGAAATATGTGTTGATTGATTATGTTTATAATTTTAAAGATTGATTTTGTGCAGGTTGAGTTTTTGTTGAGTTTTGTGGTGGTGGCGGTGGCGGCTAGGTTTGTCAAATTCTAGCAATCTATTTTTTTAGTGTTGATGGTAACAAAGATCGATATGGTGTTGGTGGCAGAGAATATCAAAATTTATTTTGTGTACACTTTTGAAGACCTTCTAAAGACCATTAAAGACCTTCTGAAGACCATCTAAAGTCCTTTGAAGACCTTCTGAAGACCATTTAAAGACATTTGAAGACCTTTTGAAGATCTTTGTAGACCTTTGAAGACCTTTGTACACCTTTGAAGATATTTGTACATTTTTGTATACCAAATTAATTACCATTAAATTAAATTAAAAATTGTAAACATTTTGTACACCTAATACATATATATACAAATAATTCAGTTTATTTTTTTAAAATAGTATATGAAAATTTATAAATCAATTTTTTTATAAAAAAATTTGTGAATAAAAAAATTGTAAACTCTCTTTTATAAAAAAAATGTGAAGTAAAAGGTCTCTTTAAATCAGTGCTAGCCTCCTAGGGGAAATGTTTGGGAGAGTGATGTTTTCTTGCAACCAATAGTGGAGTTCAATTTAGAAAAATGTTGCAAGAATACAACTTTGGCCATTCATCAAAAATTTATTGAATTTATGAAATTCACTCTAAGACTAGTTGCATAATTTCTATAATAGCACATCTTAAGATCAAACAAATTATAAGCAAAGCAATGAGAAACGTTTATCTTAGCTTCCTGTGAATATATGCAACATAGATGTGACGAGCAAGGAACGAGTTTATGTAAGTGTTGATACTGATATAGACTTGATATCCATAATCCATCTGTGGTAACAGTTTTATCAAGCCTTGGCTATATGGAAGGCAATTGTTTACACTCAAATTTATGTCATAGTCCCAAAAATCACTTTTAATGGGCCAGGATCGTGACTTTGAGATAAGCCAGGGCAGGTGAGTCCATAAAATCTAGAAAAAAGTGGCTAGTTCATGGTCTCAAGTTTGACTCGTGCTAATTTAAAAAAAAAAGTTTGACTCGTGGTTTTTGATTTATTAAAAAAAAATGTGGAAGTTGGTCGAACCTAGAGAAGGCATTTGTTAAAAGGACCTTGGGGCAATTTCAAATTCACGAAAGTCAGAATCCAAAATTATGACATGATGTGGCCAATTTTTTAAATTTTAACCAATAAATTGAATATTTAGAACGCACGGTTCCACTAATAATGTTATAGATTCACAGACAACAGAAAAAAGTGTCAAAATAGAGCAATATCAGAATATTTCAATCCGAAAAAATAGCAAATTCAAACAGACATCGAATCAGCCAAAATTTCTCTCAATTTTTTATTATTTTGCTTCCGATAAACTTCCTAAACAAATCGAAATTGCAAAAAAACAGCAACAAATAAAAAAACAAACCTACATAAAATAAATAAAAAAGATATATGTTGAATTCAACACAAACAAATTCAACATATTTTCTCCAGATTTCATAATTTACATTCTCCCAATGAAACTCATATATAGATTATAAACAACAAGGTCTTATTGGATATGTTTATAATTTGTTTAAAATCTATTCATTTTTCGGACTTGTTTAAAACATGTTTAAACTTGCTTATATGTTTTTTCTTATTTAAAACTTGTTTAGAATTTGATTAAAATTCGTTTATTTTTTTGAACTTGTTTAAAACTTGTTTGTATGTTGTTTATATATATAGTTTCTTGTTTAAAAATTATTTATATGTTGTTTATACATTGTTTTTACTTTAAAACTTGTTTAGAATTTGATTAAATCTCTTCATTTTTTTTGGACTTATTTAAAACTTATTTGTATGTTGTTTATATGTCATTTGTATGTTGTCTATATGTTGTTTCTTGTTTAAAAATTGGTTAGAATTTGATTTAAATCTGTTCATATTTTTAGTCTTGTTTAAAACTTATTTGTATGTTATTTATATGTTGTTTGTATATTGTTTATATGTTGTTTCTTGTTTTAAACTTGTTTAGAATTTGATTAAATCTGCTTATTTTTTTGACTTATTTAAAACTCGTTTGCATGTTGTTTGTATATTGTTTATATGTTGAAACAACATATAAATAAGGTACCAATAACAAATCAACAACATATAAAAATTCAGATTTGTTTATTTATAAATAACATTTTCTCTCTCCTTTCTCTATCTCACCTGCGACTTCACTCTTCTGTCGCTGCCACAGCCGGTGGTGCTGCTTCCTTCTCCGCTTTCACTTCTCCTACTTTCTTATCTGCTTTCTTTTCACTGCTGTTATCTTTCTTATCATCCTATTTATCTTCTTTTTCGCCTATTTATTCTCCTATTTCTTCACCTCCGATGCCGCCACTTCCACCACTCTCTTTAGCTTCTTCTTCAAGTACAGACCTAACTGCTTAACGTGGATCCTACACCCCAACCATGAGAGAGAGAGAGGGAGGGGGGAGTGTTTATAAGTTGAGAAATGTTTATAAAGGTGATATAGTGTATCAGAATATATTTTATATATATTCAAAAAGTTAAGGTTGTGAATCAAAAAATTAGAACGTGTATCAAAAAATACATAAAAGTGAATGTGTAATAAGTATAAGTAAATTGTGTAGAATAAATAACAGAAGTTGTTTGTGGTGTACTAGGTATCTACCACAAGGACCTTTGTGAGGTATTTGGTCCCAGTTGAGATTCTTGGGTTTGGAATGGGAATCTATTAGTACCTAAGGTGTCTATGGATAAAGCAAAATGGGATTTAACATAGGACCGAGTTTGGTGGTTAGGCCGTACACTTCAAAGATAGAGGCTTCCAAACATTTTTATTCCTAAGAGGATTTTCTGCAGAAAGAAGAATTCTAACAGTAATAGAATTCTCCTTAAAGCTGGAACTTTTGGACGAAAGAGTAAGAGATTAGTTTAGGATTTAGAGATGAAACTTTATTAGCATATTCTTCTTATCAAAATCTATTGATAGACCCTAAAAAGCTTGGTCAAATACGATCTCGATCGCAAAGGAAAGGGTTGAAGGAGCATATTTTTAGGAAAGGATTGTGTTAAAAATAGAACTCAATAAGTGAAGATAAACACATCACTTTGATCCCAACAAGATTGAAAGAACGAAAAAAATATACCAACAGATAGTATAGTCATCCCAATCGAAGCAAAAACTAATTACTTACCTCAAATACATCAAGAACTCAACAAGAAAAACAAATGAATAGGACCGACGCAAGCCTCAACATAACCCCTATGAATAGGACAACTGATTATGTGCAGTCTAAAAGCCTCCTTAAGCCTGGGATTGACTAGAGAGAAAGACTTATGACCTGCTTATTTTTGAAAATTTTCTATTATTTTTTAGAAAACTAAAAAACAGAAATGGAAAAATAAAAAAAATTGTTCATGGAGTACTAAAATTTTCTATTGTTTTCCATTAAATTTCAGAAAATAAAATAGAAAACAAAAAATAGAAAACAAAAATTGTTTTCTCAGCTAAATTTAGCCTTAACTTGCTTCCTTCTCCTTTCGGTGAACATGAATGTGGGAGATAGAGAGAGATAGAGAGAGGGAATTTTTTTTGGAAGGAAAGAAAAAGAACGTCTTCCTTTTTTTTCCTTCTTATTTATCTATATATATATATAATATGTAAAATATCAACTTAGATTTTTTCTTTCATATTGGACTTCATTTTAATTGAGCATGTTTGACCCAATTAAGAAGTCTACATTTAATTACTATTAATTGATTGGGTTGTTAGTCAACTCGATCACTGACGGACTTGAGTTCCACCAATTAATGTCGTAGGAGGATCCGGCTTTCCAACAAAGATGAATCTATGGTATCAATCATAATTATATTCTGAGTTAAAGATCTGGTGGTCGTGACATTTGTGAATCTAGATGTTGATTAGTTTAAAGAGTCAAATGACATTATTTTTCAAAATAGTTTTACCAGAAGGTAAAATAGCATCAGATGGTTCCATGGTCTCAAGTTCCAAGTCTTGATCCTAATGTCAAAAACAGCTCAGGATCGTAAAGTCCAAATCGAAAGCAAAGTCCAACAAAATCATGGATAATGTAAGAATAATGCTAGAAATCTTCAAAACTGATTTTATCTACTCTTTTTGATAGTTTTTTGAGCTCTTTATCTTTGGAGAAATCAAAAGGATTATTATTTTCTCAAGTTTATCAAAGAATTATTGTTTTCTCAACGTTATCAAGATTCATTTAGGAATACTATAAATAAAGGTACCATCTATCTTCACAATCTTTGGCCATCTAATATTTTAGATAATTTTTTCTACAACCGAAGTATGTAAGAGTTTTTACAACGTTTTCTATCATCGTATTATATTTCCTTATTAGAGTGCAATTTCTAATATAAAATTAATTAATAATTTTAGTTCATTAATTAAGTATAAATTATAAGTTTCTATAATTTTACAATAAAATTATTCGTCTGTCTTAACCAATCTTTCAACCATCTTATACTTTCTCTTAGTTTTCATAGTATTCTCTTAGCCATTACAATCCTCGCTTTAGTTGATCGATAAAATTCCAATATTTCTACTCTCAATTTTTGTTCTCAGTTTATTACTTGTGGCATCGAGATTTCTAAAATTGTCAAGTGTTGCGTAAAAGAACCCGTTTTTACAGTGATTGTTCGCCTCTTCACCAATTTTTAGAACAATCAACCAGTTCAACGGAAAATTCAATTAAACATTGACAAACCTTATACGGAATAAAAAGTTTGTATTTATTTCAAGCACTTTTTGATATTTATGACAAATTCGTAAATTAGTTTGCATTTAATATTTCTTAGATTATATATATATGTTTGAAT
This sequence comes from Flueggea neowawraea, assembly GCA_948243855.1. Classification (NCBI taxonomy): domain Eukaryota; kingdom Viridiplantae; phylum Streptophyta; class Magnoliopsida; order Malpighiales; family Phyllanthaceae; genus Flueggea; species Flueggea neowawraea. Next base: position 1,094 of record CAODLS010995918.1, on the reverse strand, counting down.
TACCAACAGATTTTGTTGGCTTATCCTACGTAACCTTATGGAAAACATATACAAGAAACCATCTACCCACCCCATTTTAAAGCCGAATTGTTTGATTTATTACAGTCAAGAAAAAAAAAATCTAAGCTTTTGGGTCGTAGTAGGTGTTCGAAATCGAATAGGAACCTAGTACTACAAACATTGAACGATACCAAAAATTGCAACTGACATTGATTTTCAAGTATGACCATTAAAAATACCTGAAACTCTAAATTCTTCAAATTCTCAAACTGATCCATCAGAAATCAAAAGCGGTGCAATGCTTTTTTTTTTTTCTTTCCATTTTGTCTTGTTTGATCAATGAAATAATTTGGGTACAACAGCCCCGTTACTATTGTCAGAAACCGAATCTGGAGATTTGTCTCTAATGCGAAACGAATTGACTCGCCTAGTTAATCAAACCAGATACTGACTGATGCAGAAAGATTTACGGAACCCAAAAACCAAATGTGGGTTGAAACCAGGCCCCAAATTCGAAGCCTCAAAGAAGAGGCATCCGAAGGGGCAGACATGTTGACCCTCTAAATCAATTTCCGTGCACATTACCATGCTACCTTCATTTCTTCAATCCAGAGCATCGGCTTATTGTGCACAGATAAACAACTTTCTTTTAACTATTTGTAAAGGGGAAAAAAAGTAAACAAGAGTAGATGAACACAAATAATGCACTTCACTTCAAGATAATTCCGCATTCACTAAAACCCTGCTATAGAAACCGGGAGTAATAGAGCAACATTTTAAGAGAAGCTGCAACTGCACTACAGCAGGTATGTTATGAAATTCTTGTTATATAGATAGAAGGCGAGACCTAGGTTCCGATGCTAGAGTTTTATTTGCTCTTTTTTAGGGGTTGAAGGATGAAACATACGCGGCCCATTTCCGATGCAACATAATTAGCACTTGTTTCGGCCTGCGCCCTTTGGCCCATCAGTCCGACTTGATTTCATACATTAACAAAGTCAATAAATTTGTTAAGTTTAAATTCTTTCTTAAAAAAGCTTTTCGACTCTTAATCATAATCATCAGGGCAACTTACAAAGGCAAAAGTGGGCGGT
>CAODLS010995832.1:0-13936 GCA_948243855.1 Flueggea neowawraea | reverse complement strand
GATTATGGATTTGGAATATGAATTATATACGTATTATCGTATATATCTGATTTGTTTTGATAGACTCGGTCACATGACCGTTATGATTTTGGATTTAAATATATTACGTATATGTTTTGGAGATGGGACACCTATGCTACGTGGTACGTAGCCTTTGGTATACCAATGCATGCTAAACCTAGCTACCAGGGTAGTTGGTAGCCATGTGGTTCTGACAAGAGCACATGATTGGATAATGCTTAGCTATCGGGGCTAGACGATAGCCATGTTGTCCTGATCAGACATATGATTAGTTTATGAGTTGTGGCAGAGGTCTACACATATGTTTATGAGTTGTGGCAGAGGTCCACACATATGTTTAGTGGCATAGTCCACTTATGAGCTTTTATGGTCCCTATCCGTGATATATGTTTTTGACTCTGATATGTATAGAATATGTTTTGATAATATATGAATTTGGAAAATAATACTATTAGTATTATGATGCCTTCAAGGCAAAGTATTTGAATTAAGAGGTTTTGATAAAAACTATAAAAGGGTTTTGAATTTCGGAAATATGTAGTACAACCTAAAAAGGTTGTATTTTGAAGCTCCGATAAAATGAAATGGTTTTGAGAGGTTTTGCTTCGATTTTGGAAAGCATGAAAGCTTTAATAAAGTTTGGAAAGTTTCTGGTTTAGTTCCAGAAAGATTTCGTGCATGCTGTTTGCTTTGGTTGCAAACGATTTCGAAATGGTTTTCGTGGAAACCAAACTATGTATATAGTGTATACGTATGTATACCTGTCGTATACCGCATGTGTTAGTTTTCAAATGGTTTTCAAACCAGTCTTTGTGAGGCACGTATGAGGCAATCTTGAGTGTTGTCCCTCACTCACGGGGTTTGACCCTTTTTCTTTGTTTGTTTTTGTCTCCTGTTATTATTATCTTGCAGGTGACTCTGAAGAGTTATATCCGTTGGCTTTTGATACTCAGTGAGAGATTTTGATGTTGCGGTCAATGCCCTTTTGACCGGACCCATTTGTATGATTTGTTAGATGCTCCACACCGGATTCCTGTGGGATGTGTTTAGGTTTCTGTTATGTTTCTGACATTTCAAATGTTTTAAATTTGAAATAATTTCTGCACTTAATATTATGTATGTTTTGTTTTTAATAAACAAAGTTTATATTTTTATTTGTTATTCATATTTCTTTAAATATGATGTTTGGGTATAAGTTCAGTACTTTGAGGCTTGTGCGAGATGGGCCGGGCTTCCACAGACGGTTCGCCTCGTACGCCGGTCGCGGTCCTAGGAATGGGTCGTGACAATCTTTCTCTTGGAAAATATTACAACACTTGCTTCACAGGGCAAGGCTCTCTTTTACACTTCAAACTTTATGGGTGCTTGGAAAATTTTCACTAATCAACTTCCTAACTTCAAGGGTGTTAGGAGACCTTAAAAACTCTCAACAAGGTTACAAATATAAGCTGGAAACACTCACAAATCAGATTTGTAATTCTAAGCTCTAAGGGAGAAATAAGCTTAGGACAAGTAAGAATGCAAGTTTTTGCTCTAGAAATAAATGATTATAAAATGCTCAATACTTGTGCAAATCAAGTGATCCCTGAGTCTTATTTATAGACAAAGATGTCCTCTTGACCATTGTATAAAATTTGGAGCCGTTGAGTTTTATTTTGTGACCGTTCTAGCACATTTTCCGAAACTACCGAGCTTAACTATTTTTCAAGTAGAAGTTTTAGTAGAACTTTTACTCCAATCATATTTAACCTGTAAAATTGAAACAATATATATATGTACATCTTGACTCATTTTTAGTGGGCTATACTTATAATTGACCCACGTTTGTATAACTCTTCTTCATGTAGAAATTTCAACAGAACTTTTATTCCAAAAATATTTAAGCACTGAAAGTATTTCATTTAACTATTTTTAGCCTCAACTTTTTCGGTCCTAATTTCACTTGCTGAAATCTTTTGAGTCTTCAAACTTATGACTCAACTCTTCCTTTGGACTTATCAAAACACATCAATAAATAAAAATTCATTTACATTAATTAAGTTCAAATTCATTCTTTCTTAATATTTCCATATTTCCTAATTTATCTCTTCTCTTGTAAGAAATCAACCTTCATACGCCAAAATTGGAACTAATCACTTTAATACCTCAATAATAAGTTTAGATAAAGATAAACATCAAGTGAAACATATCAACCTCATAAATCATTCAAGTTCAAACAACCATTTTTATCTATATCAAATATATAAATTAATCCATTTTCACTTGATTAATATTTATCATTATTTGTTATCATTTGTCATCATCAAAACATATGAAATGAACATAAGAGGTCAACACTTTTCAATGGCATTAATTTCTTCATCTATTGCCTTAATTCAACAATCATCTTTAACCGCCTCCTCAAATATTACTAGATCACAATCTGCAAAGAAAGTATAATTAGCAACATTTTCTTCATTTTCATCATTGTCATCTTTATCACCATCTACTTCATAATCTTGTAAATATGCAGGTCAGTGATGTTCACGTTGTGAGAGTCTAAGTGTATGAGAAGATGACTCTTCAGGTTCAGTTGGAGATAACTCTTCGGGCTCATCAAGAGATTCTTTAGGAATTGAAGAAAAAGAAGGCTTATGATTTGATGTCTCTACTTCATTATTTATGAAAAATGGTGTTGGTAATGATCTATTTTCTTCTTATGACCAATCCCACACTCCATCTTCGTCAAAAGTAATATCTCGACTAATAATCACCTTTTGAGTCTTGGGGTTTGTAGCCTTTTGTATCTAGGCTATAACTAATGAAGGTACACTTTTCTGCCTTGTTGTAGAGCTTCTTCCTCAATTCATCAAGAACATATAGATATGCAATGCAACCAAATATTCTTAAATGACTAAGATTAGGCTTCTGTCCGCTCCATGCTTCTTGTGAAGTTTTATCATGAACACTTTTGATAGGAAACCTGTTCAAAATATGAATAGCACATGCCACAGCTTTTACCAAAAAAAATTTAGGCAACTTTTTACAATGCAACACACTTATCACTATATCCACAATAGTCCTATTTTTCCTCTTTGCTACTCCATTGTGTTAATAAGTGTACCGTGTTGTCAGTTGGTTCTTAATTTCATGCTTTCTCAAGTAATCATCACAAACAATGTACTCAGTTCGTCTATCTATTCTTAAGATTTTGATAAAGTAACCACTCTTCCTTTCAACATACACCACATAATTTTTGAGTACTTCAGATACATCAAATTTTTTCTTCAAAAAATAAACCCATGCTTTTCTACTAAAATCATCAATAAAGGTAATTAAGTATTTGTTACCTCCATTAAATGGAACCTCCACATAGAATAAATCTGAATGCACAAGTTCATGCAATCTGTTAGCTCTCCATACTTGTTTTGAAGGAAATGGATCTCTATTTATTTCTCATTATGCATGTCTCACACACCTTATCAGGAACTTGAATTGATGGCAAACCTGAAACCCACTCTTTGTTTGCAAATTTGATGCTTTTGAAATTCAATTGTCCGAGGCGCATATGTTGTAACCAGTTTTCATCAGTAAAACAGAATTACAGTGAGTAAAATTACCATAATTGATGTGTGTCTAGAATAGACAATTGCTCGACATTTTTGCCTTCAATATCACTCATTTTTCTTTATCACTAATAATGCATCCATCTTTGCTGAAATCCATGTAATAACCCTTTGCTGCTAGCTAACTAACACTTAATAGATTTGACAAATACTAAGAATATAATACACTTCAAAAATATAATTTGAGGACCCATTCTTCAATTTAATAGCAATCCTTTGTTTCCTTAGTAGTGGAACTGTGTAATCATCACCAAATTTTACAGAAGAATGAAAAGGTTCATCCAACTCTAAAAAAGTATCCTTATTTCCATTTAAATGATTATTGCAACTTGAATCTAGCAGCCACCGACTATTGTTTCTTCCTTCAGTTTCATGGCTAACCAATAATAAGGTTTTTGGAGTATCATTCTGAACTACTCTGGCATGATCTTTTATATTTTGTGGTCTTCTATCATGGGACTCATTACTATAGTTATCATATATTTTGCAATTATGGCACTAAATATGTGACTTGCACTCAGACTGATACTGAACACGCTTGTTGCATTTATAACACTGAATATGAGATTTATATTTGAAGGATTCGTTGCCTTTTTCTCATTGCCCAGTAGGTTTGAAATTTTTGCCTCTTTTATCGTGAAAATTCGAACCTCTTTGATTTTGTTGTGTTCTACTTGTAGTAGCTTTCAAAGTTTCATTTGTTGTACTTGGTGATATTTCATTCATCCACATCTCACGTGACTCTAATGAAGCTTATAAATCATTCAGAGTCATACTATCAAGATCTCTAGATTCTTCAATTGTCGTTACCACATAATTGAATCGACTTGACAACATACACATAATTTTTTCGATGACATCTTTCTCTGTTATTTTTTCATTGTTATTCTTCATCTCGTTGACTATTTTCTCCATTCATGAGAAATAATCACATATGCTTTCGCCTTTTCCTTGTTGCATGAGCTTAAACTGTCGTTTCAAACCTTGGAGTCTCGTTGGTTTGACTGAATCTGCACTGTCATATGTTTTGATTAGAATACTCCAAGCTTCCTTTGCTATTTTGGCATGAAAAATTCTCTCTAATTCTATCAACTCAACTTATTGACAAATTAAGAACAAAGCCTTTTCATTCAGGGATCAATCTCGATCTAACTTTTGTTTTTCTTCTGCCGAAGGTTTTTTTTTTCAACAAAACCTTTCTCCAAAATTTCTCCATGTCCATAGCTCCATCGAATGTTTTCACATGGGAAAATTATTCCTCCCATCAAACTTGAAGATTATTGATTGCACTTGTTGAAATTGTTGAACTCCTACGCTTAAACTTGAAACCATCTTAATAGACAAGCTCTGATACCAAATGTTGGCAATTAAAAGATTATAATAGCCTTGAGAATAGGTTGAATTCAAAAACACACACTTAAATATTGATATTGATTGGAAAAGCTATCTCATAAATACAAAGTACACACTATATTATTCTTTCTTACAAACTCGTTAAAGTTTTTCTCTCTAATCTAGATTTTTCAAAAGCTTACAAAATGATAAAAATTTATCTCTTTGTATAAGCAAGCAATGAGGTGTATAAGTAGTAGTCTTCAATTTGAATTTTTCTTCTTGCAATTTGACTTCTTTTTAGATACTTAGTTGTATTTTCTTCTTCATTATGAAATTTGACCTACTCAAAATATCTAAAGTTATGTAGGCTTCTTCATCCATTTACATAATTCTAGTTACTAAACCAAGTTTAATTTCCAACACCTAATCATCTGCATGAAAGAACAAAAAAGCATCCTTGCCAAGAAAGAGATGTGAAATAAAAGGCGCACATCTTGCTATCCTACAACCATGATACATACCCACCTTTACTTTTTGCCTAATCAAAGCAGTAAGACCTTTTGCTCCAATAATAAACAGATAAGGTGATCTTGGATCATCTTGTCTGAGACCCCACTTCAGAATAATGGGACCCACCATTTCATCACCATCCAGCATATTGAATTTGTTTGTCTGCACACAAGTCACGACAAAATATTATAACAAAACCCTATGGCCAACATCATTCCCTCTAGGTATTCCTAGCCCATTTTATCATACACTTTTGTTATGTCAATCTTTATAGCTGCAACATCATGCCTCCTTTTCATTTCACCTTTCCGATGGTGTACCACTTCATTCGTGATAATGATATTATCTATTATAAGTCTCTTGCCAATGAAACCACTCTAACTATCAGAAATAATCTCCGACAAGACCAGCTTCAACTGATTGTCCATGAATTTTGTTGCATTTTTGTAAATCACATTGCAAAGTGAAATCGGCCTTAATTCTTTCATGTTCGCAAGCTGATTTTTCTTTGGCAACAACACGATAGTCCTGTTATTAATCCTATGCAACAATTGCCTACACTCAAGCCATTGTAAACAAGCATTAGACATATCAACGCCAACAATATACTAGTATTTTTGGTAAAATCAAGGATTGAATCCATCCTGACCAAGAACCATCTTTATGCATAGAGAAACAACATTCTTCACCTCTGTAACAAAGTATGACACAACTAACATATCAATTGTGAGTTTTTTTGTCACTAGGCCCTCAATACACACAATAACATCAGCAATATCCCCATCTTGTTTCTCAAATAATTTGGTGAAATAATCAGAAACCAAATCATTGAGCCAATTTATTTATTTATTTTTCAATAACTTGGGAAACATCAATACATATTTAAAAAAGAATATTCTTTAATGAAAATTCATTTTAGAGCATCTTCAATGCTCTTTTTATATTGGTGTTTTTATTTATAATAAGGAATTTTAGCCCATATTATAACTCTAATACTCTTTATAAAGAGTATAATTCTGTAATATTTTGTCTGTCCCGACTAGGTTCACTGTAGAATTTAATCTGACTCTGTGATGATTGAGGGTATTAAGGAGGTTTCTAGTGTCATACCTCTTAGCATTAGTGTTCGATTGACCCTTGGAATGACGAGAATTAGGATTTTGAGGTTTGGACGTGTTAAGGATGCAGTTTTGCGTAGGTAAAGCAGATTAAAGTTCATTAACGCGCGTTGAAGGATGCCTAGGCACGCAAATCATCATTGTGATGGACCAGGTAACGTGCCTCAGGTCGCTAGTGTGCGTTGAAGGTGTTATGCGCACATTGATCATGATTTGGACCTAAACCATAGGCAAGTGGATCCGTCTACGTGCATTGTCCGTGTAGAGCGCACTTTGATCCTAAATCTGGAAGTAGGGGAGGTCATCAAATTTGCCGTCTAGGCATGCTAATGCTTAGTTTTCTTGTGTGGACCCTGAGCAATGCACATAGAAGGGGGCAACAACGCACGTAGATGTGCTTTTCTGGGTCATTTTACGTGTAGCACAACGTTTTGGTGTTGGGGCTTATAAATACCCCTAACCGACGCATTCTCGGTCATAACTCATCTCAACCACTAAAATAACTCTCTCAACTACGTCTCTTTGCTCTCCATCACTTCTAGGTGCTTTCACTTCATCTCTGAAGGCAAGAATCACTCTTTAATCTCCTTTTTAATCACTCCATCATTTGAACGAATCTTGAAGTTTGGTTTGGATCTCCTATTTTTATTGTAAGGGAAGTTAAATATGGATAGATTATGGTTGCTTGAGGTTGAAACCATAGGATTCTAGCTTCGGTTTGGGGAGATTTCATGTTTGAACGAAATGGGTTTATTACGAGCTAGGGTTCCAGATTTTGATGGATTTCCTATTAAATCTAGAGTAGTTTCTGATGCATATTAATATATTAGAGTTAGAAATGCATGAATTTGAGTTGCATGTCGAGATTTGACGATTTGTAACTATGGGTTCAAGAAATCAAAATTTGAGGATGGTGATTCTCGATGATTTTGAGTTGTTTTGTGGAAATGGATGTTAGATTTGTGCTTAGGAGGTCGGTTATAGTCAATGTGGGTGATTAGTCGGTCGGGTGTAGATCAAATTGAGAGTTTGGCATTTTTGAAATAAGTTTCTTGCACCGTCGAGGGTTAGATGACATTTTCATTGCATTGCACTCATACATTCAGTACTGTCATAGTACCAAATTTGATGTTGTTGTGTTGTATCTGTTACAACTTCATGTGCCTGCCAGCACGAGCAGCCACCCATTAGTGGTGTTTGACTGAATCCTTAGCGTTGGATATCAGGTGAGTGAAATGGAAGCTTCATACACATAAGCTATGTCTTCCAGTATAATATTTTTGGTATGTCTGACTATGATCTGAATCTGACTTATAATTATTTGGTTAATTAATAATCAGACTTATGTGATTATTAATAGCCAATATTTTTGCTTTGAAATCTAAAATATGTATATCGGTATATATAGAAAATTATTTTCTTATAAAAGGATGAGAATTCTAATCTGTATGATTGTCTGTTAATATTATTCGTATATAATATTCTCATGCGGGACACCTAGCTACGGGGTACGTAGCCTTTGGTATACCAATGCTCAGTCAATGCCCTAGGTACTGGAGTAAAGGGGTGACCATGTATCCAGCCAGATACGTGCTCTATTTAGTCAAGTGAGGGAGTCTACACTGCTATTTTGTCTATTTAGGTTCTGTAGTATGATTTTGATATATGTATATATATCGATATATATATAAATATACTTCTGATGTTGTTTGACTGCGTGCTATTTGCTCTGTATGCGAACGTTTTGGAAAACTTTTTCTCTAAAAGCTATTACGTATGTAGCATTTATACTTTATGATATCTGCGTATATTGTATGTGGTTTTCCTAAACTGTTTTCAAAACGGTTTTTGTGAGGCCTAGAGCCGATCTGGAGTGTCGTTTTCTCACAAGAGATTCTTACCCCTTTTCTTCTTTTGTCTATGTTAAGCCTATTTTTCAGGTGATCTTTTTGGCGCTCAGCATCTATTCAGCACCTCGATCCTAGTGATACATTTCATCATAGTAGTGAGTGCCCCTTGTTCGGACTCTACCTTTATCTATTGTTAGAGCTCCACATCGAGTCACTGTTGGGTTCCATGTTTTGTATTTTGGGATGCTGATTTTACTTACAGTAGATTATATTTTTATTGATATTTTCTGTTATGTAAATATTGATTTCTTATATATATAAATGTTTAATCTTCACTAAATGTTTTAAATATATATTTTGATAAGTTGGGTAGAATATCTATATCTCCGAGGCTTGTGTAAAATGGGCCGGACTCTCATAGATGGTTCACCTCGTACGTGGTCATGGTCCAAAAACGGGTCGTGGCACTTTCACCATCATTGAAAACATAATAAATAAAAAATATATACAAAAAACAGATGTAAAATAATTAAAAATTGATCTTATAGTAACTAACAAAATAACTATTAAATCTTAAATAATTATCTTAGAGAACAACTTTTTTTCTCTATATAATTAAATATACACTTTATTTAAACTAAAATTGTACTTTATAATAAAAAGTATCATTGGTGATGGTCTTATAACATCTCTTTTAGCTTTTTTGTTTCTGTTTTCCAAATTTTAAAAACTTTGGCAACTGCAAGTAATGATATAGGAGGAATTAGTGGTATTAGAGCTTCAATCACATGGATCGAACTTGCGTAATGGAAGGGACCATTTTCAAATTCACAGTTTCCACATTAACATATTATGGATTCATCAAATTCACTTTCAATATTTTAGCAGAAATTAAAAATTATTTTCTTTATGGTCACAAATTTTATAAATTATATTTTTTTTGTATAGAATTGGCTTATGGGAATTCAAAATTGAAGGAAATTAGTGAGGATGGGGATGGGCCAGTTATGTGTAGTGAGACCAACAGGAAGCGTGTGGGTGGTGCTCAGGCCCAAAATGAAGTTATTGATGTTGACTTTAGAAAACTGAGACTTGAGACCCTTAATAATATCTTGAATAATGTTTATACTTATCAAGTATTTATACTGGATAATCTTATCGAGTCCGTTGAGTTGAAGAATAGTAGAATTATGTATGACTTAATTGTGCAGGTTGGCATAATTAAAGTATGGAATTCTACAAATAGCACATGTTTTTAAATTTTTAAAATGAAAATACACCCAAACCTTTTTTTATTAAAATACTGCATTTTTTAAACTAAATTTTGAAAAAATTAGAATTAATCAGATAAAAACAAATTTCTTTCCTTCATTTTCTCTCTTTTTTTTTTTCTCTCACCTCGTTTCTCTCATTACACTATCGTTAGTCTCTCTTTCTCTCTCCTCTCTCATATGTTTATCTCTCTCTCTCTCTCATATTTCCTTTCTCTCTCCTACTCTCTCTCTCTCTCTCTCCCCTCACTTCCCTCATTACAACAACCTTCACTGCCACCAATTACTCTTTCTCCTTCATCATCTCTCGTCTTGCCATTGGAAGCAGTTTAGAGAGAGAGAGATCTTCACCTATGAATGTGACTAGATCTATTTGCTCAATCTAAAAACATGATTGAAATGGATGAAGAACACGACCAAAATAGCTGAAAGGATGAAGAATGTGCCGCCTCTCTCAATCTTCAAGATCTCGCAACATACTAGATGGAGAGAAGTGGAGGCGGTGGCTAGGGTTCTGTTCAAGATTGGGGCTGAGATTGTGACAGAGAACGTTGTTATTCCTAAGTTGCTCCAATTCTTAATCTCAGTCCAAGCCATGGCAGCGGCGACGATGACATGTCAAGAGGCGACAACAGTACACGTGTACGAACAAGACCAGATGGAGAGAGGCGACAACGACGACTAGGGTTTCAATGGTTTGTAAGTTAAGGGACTATTCGCAGCCAAACCCTAGCGCTTGTGTGTTTATGCAGTTTAGACATTAAGCCATCATCTAAGGTTTTTGTAGGTCTCGCGGCTCATGAATGGAAGAAAGAGAGAGTAGGGGCAACGAAGAAACAAAATTTTGTACACCTTTGTAGATCTTTGAATGCTTTTGTAGACCTTTGTAGACCTTTTTGTAGACCTTTGTACATGTACACTTCTGTACACCAAATTGATTATCATTAAATAAATTAAAATTTGTAAATAATTGTGTACAATGTGTGCACTGCCAACCTAAAATTCATAAAATCAAATTTATTATAAAAAAATTGTGAACTCACTTTTATACACTTGTGTACATCATTATAGATCTTTTGAAAAAAGTCACATATTTTTAATAATAATATTTTTAGAAACAAACTCAATTTCTCACTTGAAGGCATTTTTTCGTTAAACAAAAATCAATTTCTCGTGATAACAATATTTTTAAGATGTGTTTATTTTTTATAACAATTTTGATAGTTAGAAACTTGAGATGACATTTGTAAGTTTCGGTTAGTAGTTGGGTGACTCTAGTGGAAACTGAGTCACCTAACTCAACTTATATGCAAACAAAATGTGAACCATTAGATGTGATGAGTTAATTTTATCCATTGATTGAAAATGAATTATCCTGCACTTGTACACACTGAATCATCTTAACCCAAATAAAAGTGAGGAGTTCATCTCAGTCCGTAAACCCTAGCAGTCGTGTCGCTCTCCTTCGAATACTCGATCCCGCATCATTCGACTCACATCTCGATCTACGTTTTGATGAATTGAAGCGTTTTCTGTAAACACTAGCAGTCGCGTCGCTTTATCTCGAATTCGCATCTCAGTCCTTTGTCATTTTCTGAGATGCACATCTCGATCCTCGATTTCACAAAGGTCGGTACATTTCTTTTTTTCATTTTTGTTTTTTGGGTTTGTTTGGTTTTGAAATTTTTGGATTGTGGTTCTGTAATAACCCTCTCGTTCCAATCATTTCTCTGTAGTGTTCCGACCAATTTTGACAAGGTCTTTGGTGGAATGTCATTCGAATGATAATAATTTTCGTTCATTTGAAAATTTGATCCTTGAAAGCTTGAAGTGATTTTTGATGTTTGAAAAATGTTTAAGGATGTTATCTATGCAAGTTGGGTGATTGTTACGTCCCGACAATGATCGGAATTTTGATTTTAAGTTTGGAATGCGGTTTTGTGCATGTTAAGGTGTGCTGGAGTTTATTAACGCGGGTTGAAGGGTTTCTACGCTCATAGATCATCGTCAGGATGGATCATGAACGTGCCTAAGGCCGTCTGTGTCCGTTGGTAAGGTTCTGCGCACATTAATTGTCATGTGGACTTAAACTGTGGTCAAGTAGAGCAGTCTACGTGCCTTGTACACGTAGAATGCGCGTTGATTATGATCTAGGAATGAACCATGGGTTCTCGAGCCATCTATGTGGATCGTAGGAAGGAACTACGCACGTTGGTGTTGATCTGGATTGAGCCGAGAGTTTCTAAGCACCGTCTGCGAGCACTGTTGGAAGCACTTATGTACATTGAACTTCTTTTGCATGCGTAGATGATGAAGAACGCACATTAATAAGCCCAAAAATGCTGAAAGTGAGTGAAAAGTTGCGGATTTGGCGAGATGGGTCTATAAATACCCCTCACCTGACCTTCTTCGTCATTCCTCATTTTTTACTCTCTCTTACTCTCAGGCCAATTCTCTCTCTCTTTGTCTTTGCTTCCCCAATATTTCTAAACATCTCTGGAGGTAAGATCAAACTTTTAGTCTCTTCATTTCGTCCATCTGATGCCTATGATTTCTGAATATAGTTTTGGTTCGATTTTTTTTAGGGTTCTGATTCTTGGTGATTTTGTTGAGATGGATGCTAAAGGTTGCTAGATCATGATTGTCTGAGGTAATATTGTTCTTCCTTTCCTATTATTTCATCATTTTCACGCATTAATCTCGAAGTCCCTTTTTGGCCGAATTTGCATCTAGGGTTCGGGTTTGGTGTTTCTACTGGATTGGGTGTTAGATATTGATTGTCTATAGTTGTTTGAGGTTAAAGAAACCTAGATTAAGCCCGAAATCAAATGATTTGGGGTTGCTTTAAATGGGTTAGGGTTTGATTCGGGTTTGTGTAGATCATTGGCGATTTTGAGTTGTTTTTGAGAAACCAACCATAGATTTGAGTTCCTGAGGTTAAGTTTGATCAGTTTAGGTGTTTCAATTTGATTTCTATCATTTGAATCGAGAAATGGATTTTTGAGGTAATTTGCACATAGAGATGGAACTTGACAATTTTGCAAGTTTGAGGTTTGATTTGATAATAGAAATACCCTGGGTATTGATTAGTAAACTCTGAACAGTTTGGAGACTTAATTGTCATACTACATCGAGTTCTGTATGTCGAAGAGCGATAGACTTTTGATTGGAATAGGATTTTAACGCCATTGGCGTTTAAGTCTATATTTGTATTTCATGCATAGTATGTATTGCACAGTCACCGTATTTGATGTGTTTCTAAATTCTTTGTTTTAGATCAGTTCAGTTCCTAAGATGACCAACCATCGACCAGTGGTCAGTGATTCGGAGTTTGGAAGCTCAACATCCAAGTAAGTGGATGACAGCTTCAGACACATAGGCTGTGTCTCGAAATTTATATTTGTTTTTGATGTGTTTAACACATATTCTGAAATTGGACTAATCTAAGAATTGGTTAAATTAATAATTTGATTTTGATGAATGGATATTCAAATTTTGTTTTTGGAAACTTATATATACATATGTATATATCTTCTCTCTCTGTTTTGATTTTGATCTGTATGTTTTGTTCTATGAACCCTATTTTAGGACTTTGATACGTTTTTCTGTAACCAGTATTTGTCTGCATTTTTGAACATCTTTTCGAAATAAAGATTCTGTTTCTGAAATATATATATATATATTTGAATTATGGAATTGTTTTGGAAATCAGTTATTTGTATTTGGACTTCGATATATAAGTTATATCTTATATATCTATCTTTTTTTGATATACTCAGTCATATGACTATTATGTTGAGTTCAGTTTTGATGATAATGAATACAAAACATCCATGAAAGAAGAGAAAAGTTACAAACCTGCTGATATCTGGTAAAAACTCACGTTGATGCATGTATAACTAGAGTCTACGCACACAGAAGAGCCTACAATGCACGTAGATGAGAAACAGATGCTACTAGAACTTATTTATGTTCATCTACGCAGGCAGAAGATAGTGCAATGCACATTGATGAGCATCCAGATTGATGAAGAGAAAATGTGCAAGAGATAAGGCATGTTGTACATCTATCTTAGACTATAGCATGATGATGAAGACACGTTCTACTGAATACAAGTCACGTTGATCATATTCAAGGGTTTTTGGGCTTTCCAGATGCATCACAAGGAGCATAGATGCTGATACTGTTAGAATTGTGCCCTAGTCCAATCATTAATGTGCATTGTC
>CAODLS010995731.1:0-12323 GCA_948243855.1 Flueggea neowawraea | reverse complement strand
GAACGAATGAATTGTTGATGTAGCTTTTAGTATAAACTCAAAACCCTTTCAACCACGTTGCTTTTGCGCGAACATGACCAATGGTATCCACACGAATGAACTTCCTTAGATTGGTGGAGTGTACTAGCACTTAGAATCTTTATTTTAATTCTCACAAATAATTTTCTCTCTTTGTTTGTGACACTCACAAATTCGGCCAAGCCATAAAGAATATAACAAGGGTGTGCTCCTATTTATAGGTATATGAGAAAACCTAAATAGGTGCACTAGGATTAGCAAAAAATGCTCTCCTTGTCCTTCAAGAATTCGGCTAACCCTAATCAAGGAAGAGTATGCCAAATTCTTTCCTTGATTAGGAGCCTAATTTCTCTTACTTTTCCACACAAGAATTCGGCTCCTTCCTTAATTTTGGAAGAGTGTGCCGAATTCCTTCCTAATCATACTAGGGTTTGCCTCTTCTTGTCACACAAGAATAAGTGCTTCCTAATTAATCAAGTACTAATTAGGGTGTGCTTCTTCTTGTCACACAAGAATAAGAACTCCTAAAAAATATGAGTGCATGCCAAATTTCACACTAGGGTTTTTTAATGTTATTGGGCTTTTAATTATATGATACATTATCATTAAATAAATCACTCGATTATTAATATCTACGGTCCAAATTTATGTCACACATAAATAAACCCAAGACAAGATTACTAAGTGAATTATATTAAAAGCTCATTACATTAATGGATAATATCTTATATCATTAAAAGATATAAATTATAAAACTTTGAATTATTAATAATTAATCAAATTAATTGTCTTAATAATTCATTTACCAAATGGGAGAACATTTGTAATCCAATCCAATTTGTTTTAGTGTGTGACCCAATAGGCTTACTCGAAATTGGCAATGGGCCTCGTCCCAAATACTTTGACGCATTGTCCATAAGCGGTATCTAGTAATACATTATGGAAACCCAAAATCAAGTGGAGTTGATGATCCGAGTTAACCTTTCAAAGCTTGATATTTAGTCATTTTGTCTTACGATATCTACATTAAGCATAAGGCATGGTCGCATGTCAATCTTATATTGCTTAATGCGTTTCTTGATCCCAAGTAAATTGATATGCCAAATGACATTGATAAACCTTTATCAATTCATTTGAGTATGTATACATTCCATCAATCCTACTCATCAAGTGACCTAAAGATATCATTCATCATAAGAGGACAAATCCATCACTCTCATTATCACTCCTCTACAAGATTTATGACATATCTAATCATATCCTTTATTATCATTCTGTTATGGATGATATTTGACCAAGTCAAAACATATGATTCCTCATGTAGGAGTCGATAGTGAGTTTCAGTCAGAGGACTCAAACATCACTGATGAACACATATTCATACGTATTTATGTGCATTAATTTATATTTTGGTACTTCTATGCTTTATATTGTGTTTTTCAGTTAAATTGATGATTTTTTGATGAAACGAATGAAAACAAGTCGAAACGGCGCTTGAACGATGACATTTGAGGCATTGTGAGTGAGACACGGCCTTGGAATGGCAAGACACGCCCGTATGACACTTGAGGAAGCAAATCTGTTCAATAGTGGACACACATGGACAGGAATCTTCAGTCCACGGCTGTGGGAGAGACCGTGTAACCCACTGGAACTTGACAACTGAAGGACACATACAGTTTTGGCTTGGACACGGACACAAAATGTGTTCGTGTCTTGTGTACAAGTGCAGAATTAAAGAGAAACTCATGGCACACGGACGGGACATCTTGGGCACGGCCGTGCCCGTGCCCATGTCTTATTCCAGACGCATTAAATCGCCTATTTAAGTGGGTTTTAGCATTCATTCGAGGAAGAGCCGACTTTGAGACAGAAATACACATCTTTAGAGGCCAGAGAACGTGGGAACAAATGAGAACATCATTGGGCATCAAGAACGAATTGATTTCATGAAGAATTGGAGGATTCAATCATGGGTTTTCCTTCTCTCTCTAGATTTCTCTTTAATCTTGTTGTATATCTCTCAATTGTTATGAACTAATTATTTTGTGTACCTAGATGTGACGAACCCTAGGCAGATTATGTGATGTTGGATTATGTTATTCATTCAATTAATTTATGGATTGCGACTCAATTATGATTTATAATGAGTATTGTTGAATTGATTGTTGCTAGCTTTTCGATTCCAATATTGTTTCGTGCATGTGCAATCGAGAGATTCTGTGTATAATAGAGCGTTCATAATTGAGAGGAATTGCATGCAAACCTAGAGATAGGTGGACATAAATCCTCTGGATTAGGATCAAACCTAATAGTGAAATTCATAGAATAGAGTGTTAAAGCAACGATAGGGGTTTTAATTAGGAAGAGATTCTGGTTAATCAACCTAGTCATTAGGCATTAGCTAACTCGAGAGAGAGGTTAATATACCTTAGGAATTTCCACGGTCCAATTGGCTGAATGATTATTTGAATAACGAGTCCTTGTTACTTATTTCAGTCTAGGGAGATTCAGCGTCTAGGTGTCATCTTCCCATCGTTTATTTCATCGTTTGCATGTGTTTAGTTTATTTATTTTATATATTCAAAATCATTTATTTTTCCTGCTAGATAATAGAGGAAGAGTGAGTAGCTAATAATCGTAGTCTCTGTGGGATAAGACACTCGGTACTCAAGGGTCCACTTGCTATAGATGATAGGTACACTTGTCTTAGTCTTTAGGTATAAGCCTTTGACATAACACCAAGTTTAGTTTTTGGCGCCGTAGCCGGGGACTAGGATATTAGGAAAGATAAAATTTTGTTAATCTATTAGGTTTGACCCTAATCCGGAGGATTTATGTGGACCTATTTCTAGATTTGCATGCAATTCCTCTCAATTATGAACGTTCTATCATGCACAGAATCTCTCGATTGCACATACACAAAACAATATTGGAATCGAAAGGCAATAATCAATTCAACAATACACATTATAAATCATAATTGAGTTGCCATCCATAAATTAATCAAGTGGCCTAAAAATATCACTCTTCATAAGAGGACAAATCCATCACTCTCACTATCACTCCTCTACAAGATTCATGACATATCCAATCATATCCTTTATTATCATTCTGTTATGGATGATGTTTGACCAAGTCAAAATATGTGATTCCTCATGTAGGAGTCGATAGTGAGTTTCAGTCAGAGGACTCAAACATCACCACTACATGAAAGCTACTTGTGACATTGATCCATGAAGTATTTTCATAGCGAGCCAGTCCAATACATGTTTCCTAACATGTATATATGTTCTAAGTGATATCTCATATCCATAATCAGTAAAACTTGATTATCCACTTAGCAACATACTAATATTGGTTTGTTATCATTCTCATGATAACAATCGATTAGGGACATTTAGAATAGTATTCATTTTACCTTATGGTTTCACTATCAAGTCACACTCGATGACATCAGAAAAAATAAAATATTCGTGAAAGTTTTATCTTTATAAAACATTGTATAATATTTCATAGATGAAATGAAATGCATCTTTATTAATTGATAATGAATGACAATGCACATAAATGCATTGGACTAGGGCACCAAAACTAACAGTGTCTTCTGTAACGTTATATGTTTTTGATATGTTGAGATATCAACTATAATCTGATTAAGTAATGAATTGACTATTTAAAATCGGTTATATGATGAACTGGTTTTCCTCGATTTTGGACTACTATACATATCAGTTTTCTAGTTTTATAAATCTAATATGTTTGTTGCTTGATATGGATTTTGTATATACATGGGACACCTCAGCTACGGGGTACGTAGCATTTGGTATACCAATGCAGTTCATGAGACCATTAGTTGCCAGGGTTATGTGGTAATCGTGTGTTCGACTAGACACACGTATTTAGTGACATAGTCACTTTTTGTTTTTAGTGATTCATCCACTCCTGTTATTTAGCTACACAATCACTCCTATTATTTAGTAGCATGATCACTCATGTTTTAGTCCCATTATGCAGTTATGTTATATAAGGAATATATGATATTATTTGATAATATCGCCTGATCGTATGCTGGTTGCTTTAAGTGCAAATGTTTTGGAAATGATTTCGAAAATTACTATTATTAGTAGTGTGTATATTATATTATACATACGAGCTTGTGATACTTTTGAATTGTTTTAAAAATGTCTTTGTGATGCACGTATGAGGCTATCTAGAGTGTTGTCTCTCACTGAGATTTCTCACCCCCCTCAATTTATATGGAGGAGGAACATCGACGGACGAAGAGAGGGAAACAGAGGAGGAAGAGCTGTGATTAACAAGATCGAAGGAAGAGTTGAAGATCTAATCTAATCCAATCATCACAATGAAACTCTTGAAGGTCAAAGAAAGAGTTGAATGTCAAAGAAAGAGCGAAAGCGACAAAGGTTGAAGGGGGAGTGAGGCACGTGGTGCTAGGTTTTTTTGTGTGAAGACTAATGAGTAGACAGTGGAGTGGGGTGCCAGGTTTGTTTTGTGAAGACTGAAGTGGACCGTGTGGGATTTTTGGATGGATTGGGGTTGCTGGGCTGGGCTGATTGGGCTCTGGCTTGCGATTTTTTTTTTCAAATTAGTGAGTTTATAATTTATTTTTAAGTTTTAAAAAAATTAACAATATATTTAATATTTTTTAATTTATAAAAAAATCTAATATATATAAAAAATATTGTGTATAACAATTGAAAGACTATTTTTATAGTTTTAAGTATATTGTATTCAAATATAGTTTAAAACTGATCAAAAAATACTTTAACTAATGTTGAAGAAACAATAGCATTTGTGTACACAACAACTTAATGTCTTTCAAGAAATAACAGGATTATGTAGTGAATATACTTTATACCAATTGAAAGATTTTTATAGCTTATAATAATAGCATTTGTGTATAAAACTACTTGATGTCTTTCAAGAACAATAGCTTTATGTAGTGAATATAGTTTATAACAATTGGAAGATTTTTATAGCTTATAATAATTGAAAGACTTTTATAGTTTGTGCATAATATATTCATTTCTAAGCTTTGTACACATACATTTCATATTGTACACCTTTATTTCATGTTTTGTCCGCCAAAAATTTATATTGTCCACCTTTTGAACACCTAAATTTCAAGTTGTATACATCTTTCTGCACCAAACTTTTATGTTGTACACCTTTTGTACACCTAAAATACAAGTTTACAAAGGTATACAGAGAATGAAACTTAGGTGTACAAAAATTGTACAAAACATGTAATTTAGGTGTACAAAGAGTTAATAACATCAAATAACCTGAATTTTGCCTATTTTTGCACTTGTAGCTCAACCTTTGAAAAATAACACCTAGTAGCATGAACTTTCCGTTCTTTCGCATCTGTGGCACGAACATCCAAAACCGTTACAAAAATCAAAAAAATGTTGATGTGGCACTGACGACATGATGATGTGGCCGTCAGTACCACGTGGCAGTCGTCCACGTTAGCAAAAAGAGGAGAAATCTGACCAAGTCAGAAAAAAAGAACGACAAGTCGTTCAAATGGCCAAAATGACATGTAGTTCATCAGCAACACAAACGACCAGTCATCTGGTCATTCAACAAAAACGACATGTTTGGATTTTCACACCATAGACGACCGGTCGTTCATTTTTTTGTGATGCATAAATATGTACACGACATGTCATTCTCTTCAAGCTTCGAACGACATGTCCTTTGGTTTGACAGAATTTGAATTCAAACAAAACCCTAATCTCTCTCTCTCTCTCTCTTAATTCTCTCTTATTGACTCACTCACTCCCTCTCCTTCCCTCCCCCTTTCTCTATCCCCTCTCTCTCTCCTTCCCTCCTCCTTTCTCCCAATTATCTCTCACCCTCTCTCCCTCTCTCTCCCAGTTCTCTGTCTCTCTCCAATTCTCTCTCTTTCTCTCAAATCTCTCTCTTCTTCTCTCTTTCTCTTTCTCAATTCTCTCTCTCTCAACTCTCTTTCTCTCTCTATTCTCTCTTCCCATCTCTCTAACTCAATTATCTCTCTCAGTTTGGTTTAGTTCGAGAGGAAGAGAGAGAAATAAGAGAGAGAGGGGGAAATGGGAGAGAGTGAGATAGAATTGGGAGAGAGAGGGAGAAAGTGAGACATAACTGGGAGAGAGAGAGAATTAGGAGAGAGGGAGAGAGTGAGAGAGAATTGGGAGAACACATGAACGACCGGTCGTCTGCTATGTAAAACGACAGGCCGTTTGGATGTTGCGTAAGTCGACCGATCGTTTACCATGAAGTCGAATTACATGTCGTTCTTTGGAATGTGAAACGACATGTCGTTTCCATCAGCTAAACGACCTGTCGTTCGACTTATGTTGATTGGGTCAGATTTCTCCACTTTTTGATGACGTGGACGATTATCACGTGGCACTGACTGCCACGTCATCAAGCCGTCAGTGCCACATCATCATTTTTTGATTTTTTTAAACGGTTTTGAAATGAATATATTATGCACAAATGCAAAAATAAGCAAAGCTCGGGTTATTTGATGTTATTAAAAACGAAAAGTTCGTGCTACTGGGTGTTATTTTTTAAAGGTCGAGCCACAAGGGCAAAAATAAGCAAAGTTCGGGTTATTTGATGTTATTAAGCCATGTACAAAAGTACACCTTGAAATTTAGGTGTACACAACCTTACATTTACGCAAACAAAAGGTGTATAACATAAAATTAATGTGTACAAAACTTAAAAATGCTATAAATATATCATATATAGTGAATATAGTTAATTGACTAATGTTGAAGAAACAATAGCATATACATTATATATTATACAGTACACATAAATATATCATATACATTATATATGTATATGACATATTTATAGCATTTCTAAGCTTTGTAGACATAAATTTATGGTTATGTATACCTTTTGTACATTAAAATTCTATATTATACACCTAAATTTCAAGTTGTGTACACCTTTATACACCTAAATTTCAGGTTGTGTACACCTTGTACACCTAACTTTATGGTTGTGTACACTTTGTACACCAAAAGTTTATGTTGTACACTTTTCGTACACATAAATTTCAGGTTGTGTACACCTTTCTACACCAAAAGGTTATGTTGTACACCTTTTGTACACACCTAAAGTTTAGGTTTACAATGGTATACAAAAAATGGAACTTGGGTGTACAAAAGGTGTACAAGATATGAAATTTAGGTGTACAAAAGTGCACACTATGAAATTTAAGTGTACAAAGGTGTACAAAACCTTAAATTTATGTATACAAAAGGTGTACAACATAAATTAATGTGTACAAAGCTTTAAAATGCTATAAATATATCATATACCTTATATATTATTATACAGTACACATAAATTTAGCATTTTTAACTTACTCAGTCAGACAATTGGTTCACTTCATATTTATTTTGCTATCAAAAAGACTTAGAATACTTGAAAATAATAATTTATAAATTAAAAAATGAATCAAATTAGTAATCAAAATTGTAAAAAAATAATATTTCATAAAAGAATTTCATGTTGTGTACACATTTGTACTTTGTACACATATTCATGTTAAATATTAATAATTTAAAAGTAGAATAAGAATACATTACACATAATATTTAATTTATATTCCTATATAATAATATAAATGATCTTAAAGTTAAGCTATTTAGTGTATATTCGTATATAATAATATAAGAATACATTAAATGAGCCTATTCACGGGCTTTAATCGAACATGTTCACGATCCTGCAAGCGAGCCTGTTCACGAGCTTATCAAACAAGCTTGTTCACGAGCTTAGTAAACGAGCTTGTTCACAACCCTGCAATCGAGCCTGCTCATGAGCTTAATAAACGAGCCTACACTCGAGCTTAGTAAATGAGCCTGCACTCAAGCTTGTTCACAAGCCTGCAATCGAGCATGTTCATGAAAACACAAACGAGCCTCGTTTGCGAGCTTTTCAAGCTAAACTTTTCAGTGTTCAAGCTCAGGTCATTTATGAAGTCGAGCTTCAAATTTTGTTCAAGCTTGGCTCATTTATGTTGGAGAATTTCGGTCTATGCTTTGGATAGCGAAATGGACTTGTAATGAAAGAGCAAAAACAACACCAAGAATTTAGAGTGGTTCGGCCAACTCGATGCCTACGTTCACTACCTAAGTCTCACCACTTAGGATTTCCACTATAACGGTGATTGATTATGACTCAATCCAATAAAGCCAATACAACGAGGTTGATTCCCGGCTCAACACATCTAAGGCCCTCACAATGTTGTTTCCTTAGATTCACAACAAACTTCTACAATGTTGTTTTCTATAGGCTCACAACAAACATTTCTCACACTCTCAAATTGTATACAAAGTATTTACAAAACAATGAAGCTCTATGCTAGAGTTAAATATATGAGCTTGATGGTTGAACATTGATCTCTAGCTTGAATTGATGTTTTTCTTGGTAAGAATTCGTAGAAAATTTGGCTCAATGAATTCTAAAGTTGTCCAACACGTTTTTTGCCTTCTCTTGATTTATTTATAGCATTTCTATTCCATATGACCATTGCTTTGAAGAATATAGCAGTTGGAGTGCATTTAATGTTGTTTGTTGCTGTTTGTGTCAGTCTCATGTACGTCAACATAGTCTTAACTACGTTACCTGAGAAATTCTCCAGCTCGTTTACATTGGTCTTAATCTCATGTATGTTGATAATGTAAGTCCCAGTAGGGGGCAATGAATAATAGAATGTCAATCCAAGATGGGGTGAATTGGATTTTTAGCAAGTTAAAAATTTTGTTGAAAATCTTTTACAAACTAAAATAAATAACAAAGTTTTCTTTCAAATGAAATCAATGAGTAAATGCGGAAACTCTAAAGATCCAATCCACACACAACAATGTAAATCAAATGCAATGTAAAGCAAGTAAATATGAGAGAGTAAGGGAAGAGATGACAAATCCGATTTATAGTGGTTTGGTCCTCCTTGACCTACATCCACTCTTCTAGCTCAACTAGAGAGTTCAATTTACTAAAGATTCTTCCTCACTTGTGGGTGGAGGGAAACCGTTACACCTTGTTTTTGCAAGATCAATAAGAAAATATTTATACCTTGTTTTTGCGGCTTAACAAGAAAACATTCCTTTAGTTTTTGTGGGCTTAAATAACAAACATAACCTCTAGTTTTTGCGGGATCAATTAGAAAACCGAAACGCTTGTTTTTGCAGGATCAACAAGTCAAACCGAACTCTAGTTTTATACGGATCACTAGCAACCACTCTTGTTTTTCTAAGACTTAACAAGAAAACATATATACATCAAGCAAACAACCTTGCTTGTTACAAATTTAACCCAAACTTATAGCAGATTAAAGCTCGCTCAAACCCAACAGTAAGATAGCAAGTAAATAGCTCAAATGGGTTAGAATGATAGAAGTGAGATAAAATGATTAGCAATTCTTGACAAGGGTATCTTTTAATTCTCTTCTGTCCAGGGAAGTCTATTTATAGACACTCTTAAAGATATAACCGTTGGAGCCTCGAAGTAACCGTTGTGAGAGAATGAAACATTCTGTTTTAAATGACGTCACCTTGTAAAACGTGCATTATATCTCCATCTACGTGTGTTGTACTTTACCATTGAGTTCTACGTGACTTGATAGCAATTCAATGTGCCCTACAAGAACTCTAGTAGCCACGAACTTGAATGGATTGTCATAAACATGCATTATACCACCTTCAACGTGAGTTGATCATAACACAATGTGACTTGTGGTTTGTTCAATGTGTGTTGTTCTTCCTTCCAGAATATGCACATTTCACCCAGTGAATCTTCAACGTGACTTGTACCTCATGCAACTTGCGTTATTGACTTCATCTTAAGATCACACCTTTAATCCACGTCAGCGTGTCAGAGAATATTCAAATTCAAATCCTGAGGAGCGTCTTGGCTTTGTCCTCATCTGATCATCATCTACGTGACTTATACCACCTTGCAATGTGCGTTGAGAACTATCTTCAAAGGTGACTCCTTTACTCATCAACGTGACTTGAAGCGGATTACAACGTCGATTGTCGTTGCTTGCAAGTCAACTTTAAGTCTGATGCTCTTTCTCGTCTATATGACTTGTAGACTCTACAACGCGACTTGTATGCAAGTGCAATCTATGCCGAGAGCATTTCATGCGTATAACGAGACTTGAGCTCTGTGCAATGTGACTTGTATACTTGTGCAACCAATCTAGAAGGTGTGTTATTTATATAACGTGACTTGTATCATGTACAACACGACTTAATGCCATTTTCATCATGATCAACGTGCATTGCATAGGCATAACGTGCTTTGTATCAAGATATCAGCAAGTCTGCAACTTAGCACATCTTTCATGGATGTTTTGCAATCATCATCATCAAAATCGAAGTCAACAGATCAAGTGTTCTTCATGCTTTATGTACGTAGAACATTGTCTTATGTGCGTTATAGTTAACTCACGTACGTTAAATTGTTCTTGCGTACGTGAACCGTGCTTCAGTGAGTTCGAGTTGTTTTTTCTTGTCTTCAGACCTACACTTACGTACGTGACACAATTATCACGTATGTGACGACATTGTTACGTATGTTAAACACATTATAACATACGTGAATTGCATCTGAGTCTTTGTTTCGCAACTCCAAGCTTTCCAACATATTTTTCTTCAACTCAAACGTTTTTCTTTTCATCAAAATATTTTGCTCATCATCAAAACACATAAGGAACTTATTGTTGATCACTCATGATCCAATAATTTATTATCGAGTTGAGTCGTAAACGAGTTTTTACCGAGCCGAACTCCAAACAGCTCGACTCATTTTCAGCCCTATATATGAAGAATCATGACTTTTGGAAATTTTCTATTTTGAGTCCTTATATGCTAGACTTGAATATATATATATATATATAAATAAAGGGGTGATTGTTAGAGTAGAAAGATGAACAATTAAAAAGGAGACGAGAAAGTGAATAAAATATTTGAAAAGCTATAAATTTCATTAATGATAAATAAAATATAATAAAATCATTTTGGTCTCTCTAAATGTACGGAGTGAAATTTACTATTTATTAGAGTGAAATAAAGAATGAAAGAACGATGTGGTTCCTTTTGGGGCAAAGAGAAGGGACTCCATAGGTAATAATCCCAAAACATTAATAATGTTGAATTACAGACATGCCGCTCCTTTCACGCCAAATACAAAAAAAATTGAATCAAAGTTGAGACACCGCCAGAGGCAGACACTACGCACCCTCACGAATCCTTTTAATTTCAAACCGCAACAAAAACCCTCCAAATCCACATCAACACCACTCATCTCACTCACTCCTCTTCTTCGATGGCTTCTCGCTACACCTCCTACGACTCACGCTCCTCCACAACCTCCTCCCATTTCTCTGACCCATCTTCCTCCGCCGAATACACTCCCTCGTCCTCATCTTCATGCGCTCTCGTGGTCAAATCTAAGCCGTCAGATCTTAGTAGGACTAAGACCAGTGACCGTCCTAACTTGAACACGATGGTTAAGAAATTTATAGACAAGAAATCCACCGCGTCGGGGAAGAGCAGGGGTGTGGGAAACAAGACGCGGGTGATTCCGGCCGATGCTATAGCAGAGGATTTGAACAGGACTGCGAGGAAAGGGACTAAAGGGTTTTCGGGTTTGCAAAAGAAGTTGTTTGGAAAAGAGAAGGAGAAGAAGGAAGTGAAAGCCTTGACGGAGGTGAAAAGGAATGGAAATGGTAATACCAGAACTTTGGCTATGGTTCTAAGGAGCGAGAGAGAGCTTTTGACTGCTAATAAGGAGCTCGAGACTGAAGTTGCAGAGCTAAGATTTGTTCTTGAAGAGAAGAACAGAGAAGTAATGATAATTTTTCTTGATTTTGTATCTTCAGTAACAAATTTTCTTGATTTTGTATATTTTTGCTATTATTAGAAAGTGGGTTGTAATCAGATCTAAGTGGCTTGATGTTCGAGTTTTCTTGTACTGAATTGAAGAACAAATGTGGAATTTGGATTGAATATGTGTATTTGGTTAATCAGGTGGAGAAGTTGAAAGATTTGTGCTTGAAGCAAAGGGAGGAGATCAAGGCGTTGAAAAGCGCAATATTGTTTCCTGATGTGATGAATAATCAGCTTCAGGATCTATTAGAGAAGCAAGGATCCGAGTTGAAGCAAGCCAAACAATTGATTCCAACTCTACAGAGGCAGGTCACTTCTCTTACTGGTCAGCTTCAATGCCTAGCAGAGGATCTGGATGAGGTATATTATTACTTAATA
>CAODLS010995604.1:0-14107 GCA_948243855.1 Flueggea neowawraea | reverse complement strand
AACTCAAGTTGTCATGATCGGACGAATTGTGATCATAATATGATTTAATTTGATGGGAAAAAAATGAGATATAAGTGAGAGAGTGTACCTTAATCAGCATCGGTTGATGTAACTGAAGAATTGATGCGACTGAGAGTATCGACCTGGTGTGGTTACTTTGGAAAGTGAAGAAATAGGAGAGGAAGAGGAGATGAGAGAGGGAGAACGGGGCAGAACCGCAGAAATCAAAATAGAAGAAGACGGATGAAGTGGAGGGAGGAAGCAAAGTCAAATCGAACCCATTATTGTAGAAAAAAAAAAAAGTGATTCAAAACGCGCTTCTACTTGTGGGCGCTTCATAATCGCTAAATCTCATTGCTGACTTGTTTACACTAACAGCTTTATCAAAATTCTAATACGATAGTACAATTACAGTACAGAATATATAATCATAATTTATCAAAAAATATATATAAGATTATGATACAGGATTATTGATATTAATTGCATTTTTATTGTATAAGTTTTGGATTTTGTGCTATATGTAAATGAAATTAATGATTATGACCAACCAACCCAAATCGCTATTTGTTCCACTACTAGTTTAATGGTAAATAACTAAATATTAATTTCATTTTTCACTTCTTAATTATCAATCAAATTAATTAATTAAATTTAAAATATATCAAATCTCCGGTGACTATTCGTATTGCAATTACTCAATTTTTTTTATTTTTTTTTTCTCTCACTAGTTCTGCCGATGCATTCTTCCATGTGAAATTATCTTAATCTGTCTTGACAAACGACAACAGATATCTATTTATGTGGTAATTGCCGGTTGGTTTTGATTCAATTGTCTAGAAATTAATGGAACTAAGTAACAACATACGAATTTTCGTGTTCTTCTCCGTAGACCATGTATTTTGAACGTTGAATTGATATATTGACAGAGACTGTTGATAAGGAGTAGACATCAAGTCATCCACAATTAGGGATGGTAATTTATACATTATTCGACGGGTATCGGTCTTACTCGTATCCAGTTAACGCGAGTATTACTTGTTTTGACTGTGTATGAGTACGGGTACGGATAATACCAATATTTTACTGTGCGGATATGAGTAGAGTATGGATGTAGGAATACCCTACCCGTATCATTACTTGTTGGGTAATATTTGTACTCGTACCCGTTACTCATACCCGTTACATATATATAATACTTATATTCATATATATAATACACACACACACATATATGTGTGTGTGTGTGTACACATATATAATACATATATATAACATGTATATATAATACATAATGTATTCTAGGTATGTGTTTGTATGTGTACATATATATAATACATATATATATATATGTATATAACATATATATATATATACATGTTATATATATGTATTATATATTTGTATACACACATACACACATATGTATTATATATAGTGATTTTTACACAATACACCTATGATACTTTACAATATTTATTATCTACTATCCACTTTTGCATATTTCATATTCACTTTTCAATTTTTTTAAATTTACAAATGCATATTTTCAAATTTATCAACTCTTGTTTATATGTTATTGGAATGTTGTTGATATTCTATTAGTGTTGTTCTATTTTTCAAAAATTAGAGTGTTGTTTATGCTATATTTGTAACTTGTATATCTTTTACAGAGATACAAAATATACAAAATTTTATAACTTGTTTATACTATACTTGTAATTTGCATATACTATGTTTATGTTATGTTTATGATTTATTTATGTTATATTTCTAACTTGTATATCTTTTACAAAGATGCAGAACATACAATTATTAATTATATAACTTGTTTATGCTATGTTTGTAACTTGTACATACCATATATACATCATATAAACAACTTTTATACAATATCTAGATAACATATAAACAACCTATAAACAACATATAAACGACATATAAACATGTTATAAAGAAGTTTTAAAAAAATATGAAATATAAACAGAATTTAGACGAAACCTAAATAAGTTTCAGACAAGTCCGTGAAAATGCAATTTAGAAATTTCAAGTGATAACTTATTACATTACTATTTCATTAACTACATTTAGTTATAAATTATAACTTTTATATTATATTGTGTGAATATAGTGTTTCATATTATCTCGGGTATTTTTCTAATCTATTGTTTTAAATTGATGATATATTATTTGTTAAGTTAATTAATTAAATTTAAACCATGGGTAAATAGGTACCCTACAGGTAAACAGATACCATATGGATAGGGTACATGTAATAATTTTTGTCACTCGCACTGATACGTATAGGGTATGGATACATAATATAAACTACGGGTACGGATACAGGTATTGGTATACCCTACCCATACCCTACCCATTTTCATCCCTATCCACAATCTTATGTCGACATAATTTTAGAATTATTGGACTTTTTCCTCTAGATCTTTTTCTCTACAAGAAAATGACAGATTTGCAACCAACAAATTTTGTCACAAAGGACAGTTTTGGTTATAAAAATTGCGTTGCGACCAAAATTCGATCACAAAATTTGGTCGCAAAATACGTGGACGCAAAACTGGTTTTGTGACAAATTTGGTCGCAAGATTTGTGACAGATCGCTTTTGGTCTCAAGATTCAGGACGAAGTCAACAGACCGTTTGCTGACAAGTTAGTGACCAATTGGTCACAAAATTTTGTGACAAATTCGTCACAACATTTCTGCGACCAAACGGTCACAAGATACTGTGACCAAACGGATGCAAGCTTCTGCGACAAAATAGTGACAAGATTCTGTGACAAAACGGTCACAAGTTTTTTGTGACCAAACAGTCGCAAGATTCCGTGACAAAACGGTCGCAAAATCTGTAACAAATTTTATTTAATATTATTAAGTAATTTAATAAAACATAAATAAATTAAATATTTAGTATTTAAATAATTGAAAATACATTAAATATTTATAATTTAAATCTCAAATATTTACAAAATATTAAATGTTTACTAAATCCAAAATATAAGAATTACATAAACTATCTACTGAGTCTTCTCGTCAAACTCTGATGCGTCAAGTGCAGGTGATCTGGACGTAGAATTGTGACGTGGCTTGTAACCCCTTTGTGCCATGAAATCCTTCTTTTGCTAAATCATGTGAATGATATCATTGTACCGCTTATTAGCCTACTTACTTCACAATTTTTGGATTTCATACTCGTCCTCCGGATCGATCCTAAAATTTGACTACAAATAAAAGAAAATATGTCAAAATATTTGATTAAAAAAATTCAAAATTAATGACTAAATTATAAGAATATATTTTGACTGGCCTTCCAATAGTTACACCAAATATTGTTGGATGACTCGGATGCATCCATCCAATGAACCACTTTTGCACATATGCTCTTCTAAATGGTTCGAGTAATCCAAAATGTCACATTCCGACTACGCTCGAGTCTACAAAAAAATAGTTAATAAATATGTATACATTTTGAATTTACTTTGTACAAAGAATTTACATAAAAAGGATTAGTGAATGAAATTACCGTCCATCCACAATAAGAAGATGAGGGAGTTGACCATCGTGATTAGGGGCCATGTATCTGAAAAATAAAAAGAATTTTTACAAAAGAAGTAAAAATAACAAAAGAACATAAAACAACCCCTACAACAAAAATTCAGTCCATACAAGGATATTTTGTCGGCTTCTTTGCTACAACATTTCTGTCCCAAATTTTTAACTTCAAACATATTCAGTCTTCACTTCACAAATCCATAACAGATTTCGAGAAGTGTCATCAAATCGACCAATCTAAACTAAACACTCCACAAATAAATCCATCTCAACTAAACACTTCATAAAACTAGTGCATTCACATTAATGATAAAATAACCACCAGCATTCACATTGTATATTTTGTGAAGGACAAGGATTTAACTTCTAACCGTAACAATGCATTCTTTTTTCATAGTAAATTGGAAAGTCGATTGTAAGAAATAGATTTCAGATGGATAAATTTGATAGTACATGAAAGAATAAAACAAGCATTTCATAAAAACTGCAAAATTGCATATTCCACAGACATCAACTTGTTGCACCTACCCAGGAAAAAAAAATTGATGCACTTGCTAAACAAATTCGGACAACGCTATTAATGGCAAGTTACCCAAACACTGTCATTAGGTAAATTTTCTTTGTGTCTCTTTATATTTGCCAAAACTCTCATTTAGTCTTCTAAAAACAGAAACTAAACAGGAGTTTTCAAAATCAAAACCAAACGGGAGCACAACAAAAAAAATATACCTAAACTCTTAAGAGTGGATAATTTGCCCAATTCTAAATGGCAGAAGAAAATGCAGGTCAAACCTCAAATGATTAGAGTAGAGAGAAAATTGTGTTGTTATCCATTCAATTCAAGAACCCACAAAAACATATATCAACTAAGGCATCAACTTCCTGTCCAAAGCTAACCCAAATCATTTGTCACAATCAACAATCCATCAAAATTTCAACAGAAACAAACATAAAAAAGGCATCAAATTCCTCTCCAAACAATTGATGCAAACAAATATGAAAAAAAATGTAAGAGGAGCAACATTACCTAAAATTAACGATGACGTCATATGGTGAATGACTGAAGGGAGAGATCGACTGGGTATGAGAGACACGCTAGAGAGCAACGGTTATGAGAGAGAATCTGTGGCTGGAGAGCGACAGGATGGTGAGAGAGAGAAGCGGTTTCGAGATATTGAGAAGAACTGGAGAAATACGGGATAGTGAGAGAGAGCAGCTGTTAAAGAGAGGGGTGGAGTCAAAGCGGCTGGCGTTGGGTTTGCAAAGAGGGAAAGAGACAAGGTGGGCTAGCGTGAAGAGGGGCGGATTCGAGAGGGCGGTGCAGGGTTTGCAAAAAGAGAAACAGAGGAATGAGGGTGGCGTGCTTGAATAAGGAAGACTGAAAGCAAGTGCAAGGCAAGGGAGTGTTGGACTGTGTTTAAATCCCAACACATTTGTGACCAAATGGTTGCAAATTAAGTAAAGCCTAACAGTATTGTGACCAATTGGTGGCAAATTTAGTGACCAATTGGTCACAAACTCTCAGGAAAATTTCATAGTACCACCTGAAATTTATCATAAAATTCGAATTGCCACCAAAAAAATTGTTGTGACCATTTTGTTTCTGAAAAATATTGTGACCAATTGGTCGCAACACTTAGTGACCAATTGGTCACAAACTATAAGGAAAATTTCACAAATGCCGCCTAAATTTCACCAAAAAATTCGAATTTCCGCCATAAAATTTTTTGTTGTGACCAATTGGTCATAAAGTATAATTGCAACGGATCAGTCTCTAAATATTGCCACCAATTGGTCACAAAAATTGCAACCCAATGGTCACTACATTTGGCGACCAAATGGTCATAAACTTTGCAACCAATTGGTTACTAAATTTTGTGACCAATTGGTCACTAAATTTTCTTGCGATAGATTGGTCACTAAATTTTGCAACCACTTGGTCACTAAATTTGCATTTATTTCCATTTAACAAAACTTACAGTAACAGATATTTTATATTTTTTCAAATTCCAAAACAATTTGTTTTCTGATGAATCATTGGGATAAAATTTAAAGACTTACAAAATTAGAACAAATTAATTTTAAAAATAATTTCATAGGACAACTATAAACCCCTTTTACACCTACAAACACTTTTGTACACCTATGAATATATATGTACACCTCAAAACACTTCATTCATAATTTTCGACGTCCTCATTATCTTCATCAACTTCTTCATCATCATCTTCGTCGTCCTCATCATAATATTATATTATGATCAAGATATAACGACTATATGTTTTGTGGCGAATCGATCACTAGAATAGTTTGTGACAAATTGGTCACTAAAATTGCGTCCATTTGGTCACTAATTTTGCGACAAAAAAATTATTTGGTCACAAATCTTCAAGTTGATCCACCACTCCTTCCCGTCGGCCATTTTTCGTCGCAATTTTTTTCACAAAGAGTTGGTGAGAAGCTTCCCGCCAATACTTACGACAAGATTTCATTTATCGTAAAAGTTTTGTGACCAATTTCATCACAACTTAGTCAACCATCGAAGGTTGACCGTTTCTTCAGCGTTTTGTGACAAATTTGTCACAAAATTACAACCAAAATGTTCTGGTCGCAAAAAGTTTGTCACAAACCTGGCATTTTCTTGTAGTGTCAAAATCTGCATATCATTTTTGGACAGTAAGGTATTGATCGGAGATCAACCACGGTCCTCCAAATAAAATCTTTTCGCAATCCTCAGCGTTAGTGAGTCGAACCACATAAAAGTGATTCCCCAAGTCAACAATCTTCATAGGTTCATTGAGTTTTCAAACCATGTTGATTTGTTCCAAGAATAGGAAAAATCAAGTTCCTTCCCAAGAGCTTGATGACTAAGGCCTTTATCCATGATTTGCACAACCTTTTGTGCTCTTCTTTGGTTATTAAAACACGGGAACACCCTACATAGTAGAACCTTTTGGAACATAAGCCTATTCCGGAAGGGCTAAATTGTCTAAGTCATTCGATTCATTTAAAGACATTACTGACTCACCCAAGAGTGTGTCTTTAAAGGACGGCTTCTTAGATTCTTTAGTAGAAACATATTGGATCCGAATATAAGGAGAGACCTTTTCTTGATCGGTTTCTGGCTCAAACATAGGCTTGCATGCCATTTCACGTGGTGGTAAACTGTGGGCAAAGGGGAGGTTGTAGCAATATTGGCTTTGAAAGAATAAGTAATTGTGGGATTGGAAGGGACCGAAGGGGGCTGGAGGCTCCCCCAAACCTCCAGTGGCGACCATAAGGTGGTCAGCAGGAGCAAAGAGAGATAGGTAGAAAGAGCGTCAAAGAGATTATTATGAGCTTCATTTCTTCTTCTAAGAACTTCTGTTAAGAACGTTTCAAATATTTAAGATTGAAAGAAAGAAAAATGTTCAAATGATTATCAAACTAAATATTTACATTGTTCAAAGGAAGCTGTTTATAGTTACTTGCATTTGTTCATACAGACAAATCTGTTTATTCAGGCAGGCATTTCTATCTGTTATTTTTCAAGTGTCATCATTAGACTTAAAATGTTGTTATGGGAAACTTCGGAATTCTCCGGAGACCATCCCTCCATCTTTTCCTTGAATTTTAGTTATCCATTTCTCTTTATGGATGCTAAATGACTCTTGTAACTGTCTGGTCTGAGACTATAATTATACTCACTTAGAAACTATACGTGTGTATATCGGAATAAAATTAGAAAAAGAGGAGCTATAAAGAAAAAGAGTACAAAATGGAATTTAATTGAAAACCGTGATAAAAAAAAAGAGAAACAACTAGTGGAGAATAAAATTGTAAACGTGTGTCCAACAATGCCCTTATTCCACTCTCCATTGTGTTATAGTTAATTCAAATTCCTTTGGTAACGTTAGCATTTAATATTTTTTATATTTAATAATTTTTTAAAAGACATATTTTTTTAATTTTTTTATTATATAATTATTATCAATTATTACAAAAACTATATAAAATATACAAACTATTCCTCTGACTAAACAAACCCTTAAAATTTTATGCACATTTCAACAATATTTTTTATTCCACTCTTTCATCTTATTTTTATTCATAAATTTATACACTGTTCAACAAAGAGGTAATGATGAAACAATAAATGTGTAATAAAAAGGAAGTACAGTAATAATATGTAGATAGGGTGCCATTTTTGCCGTACCACTTTGCTCCTGGTCTCCTACGTAATTCTGTGGAAGGAACTAGTATAGGGAGACTTGTTGGAGTAATTAAATCAAGGTTCCGCTCTTTATTTTAGGGGAAAGAGTTGAAATAAGAAGGCTATTGGGCAGGGATATCAAATTTTAACATGATAATATGATTTGTAAGTACACGATTATAACATGACATGAATAATATAAATTTAATTTTTATAATATTTATGTCATGTATAATAATATGTGATATATAAATGGTATGACATAATTATAATATGTCTAACACGAATTGTCACCCATACTATTAGAATTGACCTAAAAAGAGTGGAGAAACCTCTCTCAACCAAAGAAAATCCTTGCTAAATGGGTATCTCCTTGCTTATATAATATCTTTCATCTCTAACTAAAACATCAAAATATAGTAAGTCTAACCAAAATACAGTAATTATAATAAAAGTTTTTCCAACCAAAAATTCTATTTTTAACACTAAATTAAATATTCTAAATATATTCTTCTCTACACCTCGTTTCTTATTATTATTTAATAATTTTCACTTATATTTAATTATTTCACTTATTCTTTTTACTAAAAATATATTTTAATATTTTTAATAACATATAAATATTGAACATAAATATTTTTGTAATATAATAATTAAAATAAATTAAATTTGGATAAAAATATATTTTTTATTTGTTATAAGTTTTACATATAGGAACATTAGTAAAACAATATAATATTGACTGCATATCAAAAGTACAATATAATTGGAAAAACAATCAACCAATAATCTCAAATTTTAAATTTATCATATTTATTATATTTTGACTATTATTTACAAACAAATTAAATTATTAATTTAATTTAATTATAATTTAGTACATACATTGATTGATTAAGTGTATAAATATACCATAAATAAAATTATCACAACATAAATTAATATTTATACAACAAAAGAGAAAAAAAGAAAATCCAAAAAAATAATAAACAAAACTATTCATTTCAAATTGGTTTTGTACTATAGTGAAAATAATACCAGATATCTCATATATTTGTATGTATAGTAAAAAAATCATTCTAAGTAACAATATAATCTCACTGTAAACTTTGAATCTCTACAATACAATCCACTAAAATGTAGTGGCAAATTACGTCTCGGTTGAAAACGACAACCGACTACATTTTAGTTAAAAATTTTGGTATTTTAACACCAAAATTTTTTTAAATTTCTGCAACTAGTCATTGGACCGTTGCAATAATGTTTTATGTTTTTTTCTTACCAATGGCCCCTTTATTGTTTTGGACCATTTCCTTTTTTTTTTTCCTTTATCATCTATAAATACATAAATCTCCTCTTCCTTTCTTTTTTACCCACAATTTCATTTGCATTTATCCCTTCTTTTATTAAATACACACAAACTCAATTACATTTCCTCTTTTTCTCTTGTGTTCAGATTTAGTTAAATATGTTTGGAATCGTTTTAGAACTAAGGAACAAGAAAATTAGTGCTATTTACTATTTTGCTTAACTTATGTGTTATTTTTTGAATAGTTTACTTAATGAATTTGGTCTTAATATATTTTATTATTTTTGAACTTAGAAAGTAGTTAATTTTTTACTTACTAACTTTTTATATTTATTCACTCGAAACTAATTTATATAAAATATTATTTTCAAAAATTTTGAATAAATAATTTATCCAAAATAGTTTACAATATAATCTAAAAATATAATTTATTTTTGTATTAAATTATAAAATTAGTATGTTAAATAAATGTATTTATTGTGAATTATATATTATAAATAAATTAAAAGAGGAGTGAAGTGATTATGAGTCTATGATAAAATATAAAGAAGAGTATAATTATTAAGAGTAAAAATTTAATAAAATACTGATATGACATGACAATCATACTCAATTTAGATATAATTGATGCTTTAAGAATATTTCTTTGCTATGTTTAAATTGCAGGCGGCTTACCGTTGACAAAAGGTTTGTCCTTCTCGTTTTTGCCTTGTCTTCTTTTTAATAATTTCTTGTGGGAATTATTATGATATTTTTGTGTTTTATCATAATTTTTGTCGTATTATTGAGTTTTAAAACGACTCTTATTATATCTTTATTTGTAAACTGCATCAGTTTAAAACATATTTTGAATATTTAATTTTAGTATTACAAATTGTGCAAAAAATATTTATATACAAATTGGACAAAATAAATATCAAAATTAAATATTTAAAATATATTTTAAACTAATATAATTTATAAATACGAATATAATAAAAAAATTTAAAACTTAAAAATATAATAAAAAATTACAATAAAATACAAAAATATAATAATAATTGCCGCTAATTTCTTTATGTGAAACAACTTGCAAGGCTTGGAAAGTTGTGAAAATGCAATGAAGCATGTAGAAATTTCCGAGTAGTTTGTCTGTCTTTTGTCGGCAAAGACACTATTTTCCTGTGCAATTTATTCGTAATGGACCGTATATTTAACTAAATTTGCCTTTAATATGTGTTACATATTATTAATTTTTTTTTCATATCACATAAAATAATAAAAAAATAAAATACTAATAAATATATATTAATTAAATATATATTAATAAATTATGTTAATAAAGATAAATATTTTTAGTATCATATATTATTAAATATAAATAGAGATAAATATTTATCTGAATATAAAAATAAAATTTTATCTACATTTATGATAATTAAAAATAAAATATTATTTTAATTAATTATTCAATAATTATAATAATTTTGAATTAAAAAAATAGATAAAACATCTATTTTTTTTTCTCTCATCTTAACTTTTATAAGTATTATGATTATTGATGAAATAATCCGTCAAAAGAAAAACACTGATGGAGTAACTAACAAAAAGTTAATTAGACATAAAGCCCAAATTATTAGTACTTACTTTTTATTTCGGAAAGTAAAAAATTAATTAGTAAATTTATATTATTTTCATTTAGGTTTAAGTCCTAGATACTGCCGTGAAAATGTTAAAATAGTTACAGATATTAGCAATTACTATTGCTGTAGCTGAATAGCGACGAAATAGCTACCAATTAGTCACGGATTATTTTTATTAAACTATATTGTTTCATATTTACTCTTTAAATACAGTTTAAGAGAGGAACAATTTTATAATTTAACTTAGTTAAGTCTACGAAAATTGTTTCCACCAATTTAAGAAAATATTTTTGAAACCTCTTAAAATGGTTATTAATTTATTATCTTATTTGAATTAAGTAATTAAAACTTAACTCTTAAAAAGTTGATGGTTCGATTTTTTATTAGGATAAATAAAACAATTGAAAACGAAAAGTTGACTACCACTATTACTTTTCTCCCCAGGACATGTAAGCCGTGAACCACACGAAACTCAAAAGTACCAAACATAATCTGTATCATTGAAAAGTTATCCGAACCGAAGCAGTGTTTCTTCCCACATTTCAGGACCTAGAGCATTTATTTTTTGACAATCATATACTCTTCTATCTTAAAACACTTATATTATCTCCATAGCAGGACAATACTCAATAGATATATCAAAAGTGTGGACAAGTGGTCACATTTTGTTAACTGCTTTGCACAATTTTTCCTGGTTTCAATCTGCTTTACTTAAACTTTTCATATTTGCAGTAACAACTTTTTTTCTGCAGCAACTTCTTGGCAACTTCATGTACAATTTCTTGCATCTGTTCTTTTCCTTAAAAAATCAAAGCAAGAAAAAGGCCGTTTCCATTACGAATATGACGTGAATTAGTTCATTAGAATTGCGCGGAAATTGTTGAATAGACCGACTTAGTAGTCTATTTATGGCACCCCCCGGAGGCAGACTTCAGAGAAATGATATTCTAAACCATTTTTTGCTTACTCCTCAGGAAATCTTTTGCGAAAAACAGTTACTATAATTGTTTAGTAGCACCTCTTTCCTCTGGGTTTTAAACGGAAAAAAAAAATTACCAGCACAAATTGAAGCCATGGCAATTATGGAACCCGAAAGCGATGATCGCAGTTCTGGAATCTTGTCCTCTGCTCCATACATTTCTCTTGATGTTGAAAAGAGTAGTTCAACAAAGGTATGTTTATCAGTTCCACATGGAGTTCCTGAAATTGACCAGACAAAACTCACTGAAATGGTTAAAGAGAAGGAATTGATCACGCTTCGCCATCTTGGTGGAGTTGAAGGTGTTGCCACGGCTCTTGGGACAAATTTTGAAGCTGGAATTCATTGCGATGATGAAGAATTGCTATTGAGAATCAAGACATTTGGTTCCAATACGTATCATAAACCTCCTCCAAAAGGCCTGTTATTTTTCGTGATTGATGCGTTCAAAGACACCACCATCCTGATCCTGCTAGTCTGTGCAGCTCTGGCCCTTGGCTTCGGGATTAAAGAGCATGGCGCGGAGGAAGGATGGTACGAAGGTGGAAGCATTTTTGTTGCCGTGTTTCTAGTTGTTGCTGTGTCTGCACTCAGCAACTACAGACAGGAGACTCAATTCGACAAGTTGTCCAAGATAAGTGACAATATAAAGATTGAGGTTGTAAGAAACGGATGTAGACAACATATCTCTATATTCGATATTGTTGTTGGAGACATTGTTTTCTTGAACATCGGAGATCAAATTCCGGCAGACGGGTTGTTCCTGGACGGACATTCTCTGCTAGTAGACGAGTCGAGCATGACAGGGGAGAGTGATCATGTCGAAGTCAATACGGCCGCGAATCCTTTCCTGTTTTCGGGTTCCAAAGTTGCAGACGGATATGGTAGAATGCTCGTGACATCGGTCGGAATGAACACTGCCTGGGGAGAAATGATGAGCACAATTACTCGTGCCACGAATGAAAGAACACCATTGCAAAATCGGCTTGATAAACTAACTTCTTCCATTGGGAAAGTAGGTCTCACTGTGGCCTTTTTCGTTCTCGTAGTGATGTTAATTCGTTACTTCACCGGTAACACAGAAGATGAAAATGGTGTTACGGAATATACCAGCAAAACCTCTACAGATGATGTGATAAATGCTGTTATAAGCATTGTTGCGGCTGCAGTTACTATTGTGGTTGTGGCAATTCCTGAAGGCCTGCCTTTAGCAGTCACATTAACACTAGCTTACTCTATGAAGAGAATGATGGCTGATCACGCCATGGTTAGGAAACTTGCGGCTTGCGAAACCATGGGTTCAGCTACTGTTATTTGTACTGACAAAACCGGCACACTGACATTAAATCAGATGAAAGTAACCAAGTTCTGGCTCAGTCAAGAATACGTAGAGGATGATTCTTACAAGTCGATTGCTGCAAGTATTGTTGAATTATTCCGCCAGGGTGTTGGTCTAAACACAACAGGTAGTGTCTATAAATCTGCTTCGGGGTCCAAATTTGAGTTTTCAGGCAGTCCAACCGAAAAGGCAATTCTTTCATGGGCTGTGTCTGAATTCGGTATGGACATGAAAATCCTGAGGCAGAGATATAGCATTCTCCATGTTGAAGCATTCAACTCGGAGAAGAAACGAAGTGGCGTTTCAATAAAGAAAAATGATGACAACACAATTTATGTACACTGGAAAGGAGCTGCAGAGATGATACTAGACATGTGTTCGAGTTATTACCAGAGTAATGGAAACACAATTTCCTTGGACGAACAAAGCAGAACTGAATTCGCGAAAATTATACAAGGTATGGCGGCCAGTAGCCTCCGATGTATTGCGTTTGCTCACAAGCAGATTACAGAAGAAAAAATGGAGAATTCAGATGGCGGAAAGGCACACCAAAGACTACCAGAAAATAATTTCTCCTTGATGGGAATAGTTGGTCTCAAGGACCCATGTAGACCGGGTGCAAAGAAAGCTGTGAAAACTTGTAAAGCAGCAGGAGTGAGCATCAAAATGATAACTGGAGACAATGTTTTCACTGCAAAAGCAATTGCTGCAGAATGTGGAATATTAGAGCCTGATGACCAAGGGGAAAGCGGATTAGTAGTAGAAGGTGTTAAATTTCGAAACTACACACACGAGGAGAGAATAGAGAAGGTAGACAGAATTTGCGTAATGGCTAGATCCTCGCCATTTGACAAACTTTTGATGGTACAATGCTTGAAGCAAAAAGGCCATGTTGTTGCAGTCACAGGCGATGGAACCAACGACGCGCCTGCCCTAAAAGAAGCTGATATAGGACTCTCCATGGGCATCCAAGGCACTGAGGTTGCAAAGGAGAGCTCAGATATTGTCATTTTGGATGATAATTTCACTTCAGTCGCGACCGTTTTAAGATGGGGAAGATGTGTCTATAACAATATCCAGAAATTTATCCAGTTTCAA
>CAODLS010995564.1:0-10948 GCA_948243855.1 Flueggea neowawraea | reverse complement strand
AAACTCAAAAACGTCTTATAAATAAAATAATTACTATCTAAACCTCAAAAATCAAATATATAAATAAAATCTGAATTAACGCATGTGCAAACTGATTCGCTGATCCATAAACAGAATTTCCTTCAACCATTCTGGCAAAGGAACATTAAGAGGCGTGTATGTAATAAAGAGCATAATGTAAGACCCCATGCATCTTGTGCTCGATCGCATAATTCCTTGCAACAAGCGATCACAAAAGAAATTCATGGTTGCCAAATAGCCGTGCCATTTGAAAAGGCATGTGATGTAGCATACATAAAATTCTACTCTCTTGTGGTATTTCCACAGGAGATTGAATGGAGAGGAAGAGCCTCCACCTGGGGGAATAAGAATCAAATTCCCTTTAAGCTAAGGAATATGCCTACTAAATGAGCAATATGCAACTTCTCATGAAGTTTGGATCACTACATATTTAGAATACATACTTTGTTTCTTTGGACTTTTCTACGTTTAGTTTTATCGTATTACAAAATTGTCTTTGTCATTATTAAAAATTTAAGAGTTCGATTCTTAAGAATATGCGCAATAGTTTAAAATAAAATGTTAAGCTTAAAAATTATGTTGGGATCCTGAGAGAATCATGAAATCGAAATGACTTGTTTATAACATCACATCCAACTAAATGTGGTCATTGTAAGGTCCAACACATATGTTGATTTTGTTGAAGATATCAACAGCCTAAAAAAGAGGATTGGTGGGAAAGTGGGCGTCTTTTGGCTCCTCTTGTCTACTTCATAGGAAAGCTTCCTAGTATATTTTTCTCCCTTTACTAGCTAGTGATCTTTACATACAGTTAAAAGGCAAATAAATTTCTCACTAAGAAAAGCACATCCACCACCTTTATTCCTAAAAACAAAATTAGTGGTCATTTGACAGTGACAGAGAACGGATTAAAGTAAAAATGAAGTCAGTGTTTTTGCTAAATAAGCCTATGGATTATTTATTTGACATAGCCATATTAGGTGGAGTGTTGTTTGACAATATTGAGTGATAAAACATTTAAGTGGTATTTTGATTGTCATATTGTTAAAAGTCTGAAAATTTAATTCTCCAAAATAAATATGTAAGAAAAAAAATTCTTGCAATTTACAAAAACTTAGGGTCAATTATATTGGTTTTCCTAGAGTTTACTGTAATTTATTATTGTGTCTCTGGACTTTGAAAAGGCTGTTATTGCATCACTGTTCTTAAATATAGTTGACGAGGTTAAATACAGTCGGCGAGAATTCAGGCAAAACTATCAGGACAAAGTTGTCATGTTAGCTCTAGCTGACGACATTTAAGAGTAAAGATGCAATAGTAGCTTTTTTAAAGTCTAAGAATGCAATAACAGATTACAGTAAACTTCAAGAACGCCAATATAATTGCCCAAAACTTTATGATTTGTGATCTATTATTGTTGCCACCTTATATCTCAACAATGAATTTTATTTGATTGGAGAAATATGTCATCTTGCAAGCCTTGATCTTCGATTATTCGTCATAATTTATCCAGCGATTCTACAAAATATATAATCGAGGGAATAAGAGGATCTTCCTTCTTGACTCATCCGATACTTAAGTTAACCTCTAGATTTAAATCTAAATTTTGAGACTTGGGATGCATCTACAGGGTCAAAAGGGAAGATCCTCACATTTCCTAAATAAAATTTTGATCAGCTACAAGGCGACAACAATTATCAATCTACTTAACTCATTCTTAACTAAAAAGCCACCAGTTATAAAAAATCCAAATGAGAAAATAATCATAATATATTCATCTGCCGCTGTCAACCTGTCGTCTCTATGTTGAATTAGATATTGAACAAGCCCATCAAACAGCACAGAACCGCCATGAAACAATACTTAAAGCCCAAAATGACCACTATGCTGGCGACGACCGATCGTCTATTTGGTGCCTTAAACAGCAAATGCCAAGTA
Source organism: Flueggea neowawraea (assembly GCA_948243855.1). Classification (NCBI taxonomy): domain Eukaryota; kingdom Viridiplantae; phylum Streptophyta; class Magnoliopsida; order Malpighiales; family Phyllanthaceae; genus Flueggea; species Flueggea neowawraea. Next base: position 8,989 of record CAODLS010995564.1, on the reverse strand, counting down.
AACATCTAATGAGTAACGACAATATGCTTCACTTTATAATTGGCGTCCAAACAGAATAATTTTTTTTTTCACCCCATAACTTAGGGCAGTAATGACACTGTCATATCCTTTTGTAGGTTTCGTCGGCCGCATAAAAGGCTTTTTACTTTTTTATATTATGTTTGTTCGCTAAATTTAATTACTGATTTTGCCTAATTGTGTTTTTGGTGTTTTTTTATGAAAATTTTTTATATATATAATTTTATTTATACATTAAATTAATTAAAAAATAATATTTTATTTAAAATATGATTAAAATGAATTCAATTATTTATATATTATTTTTTATTTATTTAGTGTATGAATCGAATCATACACTAAATATATAAGAATTTTTCTTTCTTTATTGGGGTCTTGTTCTTTTATTGGAGTATTAGTTTGGTTGATGTTCTTTGTGGCATTATTATGTAGTTGTTTTGTTAATAATTTCATACAAAAATCAAGGATGTGTATTTTGGCTATTAGTGCCCGATTGTTTGAATTCTATTGGTTTGGCCAAAGGATTTGGTTATTGGGATTTTTAAGAGTCGGTCTTTTGAATCACTTGACCTTTTTCTTTGTTTTTTCAAGCTAGTCATTGTCGAGTATTCAGATGCCTTGACACAGTGATCCAGATGTTTGTAAGTCTTGAATGATCTTAAAAATTTCCCTTTCGAGCTTTAGATTAATGAGAATTTCCTTACTTCATGTTGATAAAGTTGGATTAACCTTTTCCAGAAATAATAGATAAAAAAATATATCTATGTGCTCAATCCAATGATTATAGCATATTACACAGTAAGCTATTAGTGAGCGGTAGGGTCGGCTTTGCTATTTAGGCAGATTAAGTAGTGGGCAAAGACTCCAAATTAGAGTGTGTATAGTATATATATCATTTCATGGTTAACAAAATTACTATGGTTTTATATTTTTATTAGATGATGTATAGTGTTTTTTACTCTGTGTGTGTTTCAATCAACAAAAAAAAAGGTTCCAAATTAGAGGAATGTAAATTTTTTAAGCGCCTTGATTTTTGTAATTTGATTTACATTTTAAAACTACAATTGTTTTACACCTTTAATGAAGTTATCATTATTCCTTTTTTTTTTATTAATTTGGGCAAGCTAAATGGTATCCTTTTTTTGCCTTCATAGTTTTTAAAATTTGAATATTTGGACTAGTTTGATCCGTTCTCATACTTGTTCAGAATATCTGAACATCTGTCTCAGTTTATCCCAAAATTTTGGAACAAAATAGTATGAATTTTTTTTATAAGACAAATCTGGATCTAAAAATTTTTAAATTTCTAAAAATCTCTATTAAATCTGGGCGGGGTTCCTTTTTTGATCTCTTATTTGTGACTACAGAGACTATCAAGAATCTCTTGTTTAAAAAATTGTCACTAGATACTTATCAATAATTTTTGTAGCATAATTTTTTTTATCACAAGGACTCCAGCTATATTGAGACGAATCTGGACTGATAATTGATAGAGCGAAATTTACAAGGGTTTTTGAGTTTTGGTATATTCTTTCTTTCAATCTCTATGAGTTTTAAAATAGCTACTCTACTCCTTATTTCTTAATTATGTTAATTTTACTTAACAGAAAAGATAAAAAAACAAATTTACCTTCAAATTTAAAATATATTTCCTTAATTTAGATCAAACCTAACTCATTTCAATATCTTAAATCCAACCTCACTCTAAAAAAAACTAAAAAAACCCAACTCACCTTACTTTTACTCTCCAAGAACAAACAAACCCATTCAGAAATCTAATATCAACCCAACTACATTCCAAAACCAAAACAAGAATTTTACCCCAACCCTGAACACTTAACCGAACCCACCCACCCATCATTCTTTTGTCTTTTCTCTGTCATGAACCTGAAACCCACCACCACAAAAACCAAAGCCTCAACCCAACCCGAACCCACCCAGTCCTTTATCATCTCCCATCATCACCTTCTTCGTCTCTCTTCCTCTTAACCACCACATCAATCTCTCTCTCTCCCCCTTCTCAACACCACAGCCCAGAAGCACAATCACTGTCACTTCCCTCTCACTCTTCGTCACACTCCATCAGATCTGACACCATCGTACTTCTCGCCTCTCTCTTTCTCTCTCTCCCTTCCTCACAATAGATCTGCCTTTCTCTTCCTCACATTCCACCATCTGCGAGCTACAGCACTGTCTCCGTTCCACTCCACTCCAGTCCACTCCACAACCACCTCCATCCTCACCTTTACTGACAATAACACACACCGTTGTATCTCTACTGCAAAAAAATCGAAACCCATTGTGGAGTAGAAATGGGTCTCACTTGAAATCCAAATCTTTAATCAATTCAAAATAGCTCAAAATTTTATTGGATCTCGACTTATTTTGCAATCAGTTGCTTGTCTTCTTTTTGCTAATGTTAGTTATTTCTTTGAATTTGAGATAAAAATTGAGTGGGTTTCTGTTATTGGGTTGAAAATTGAATGGATTTGTTGACTAAACTTTGCTATCAATTGGTGAATGTTGGTGGTTTCTAGGTGTGGTGGTGCCTGCGAGTTTGTGTTTGAAGTGTTACAGAGAGTGAAGTCGAAGAAGAGTGTTAATGAGTAAATGAAATACGTCCAATCTTGGTTAACATCGAGTGAACAAGGGTTACATAGAGTGAAGTTGAAGGGTTGCAGTTTGGTAGATCAATGTTTAACATCAAAGAGAAGTGTTGCAAATTTTGGTTTCAAATTGAAGAAAGATGACTCTCAGTCTCCTTCTAAATTTTTTGTTAGCATTTTTTTTTAATTTTTCATTTGTGTGGATTTAATTCGAAATGCTCGAGAGATGAGGAAACTTTGTATTTTAGCATTATAGGTTGATTAATTGAGAGATAATGTATTGATGAGCTAGAAACAGAGAAGGGAGAGATGGGTTTAGATTGTTCACAGGTTGAAAATATGGGTTTCAATTTGTTTAGTTTTCTGTAGAAAAAGTATGGATTTTTTTGGTTTTTAAGGAAAGATGATGATGGAGGAAAGACGAGGAGAAACATTAAATGAGAGGAGTAAAATGGTCATTAAAATTTATACAGTAATGAGACTGTATACCACGTCAGCAAATACGACGTGGCACGTTAAAAAAAGCAAACATAGCTAAGGAAGAGAAAGCCGAGCAACTATTTTAGAACTCATAAATATCAAGAAAGAGAATATACTAAAACTCAAGTACCGCCATGAATTTCGCTCTAACTGATAAGTGGTATATTATTCTGCTTTTGCAGTTTAATTTCTGCTCAATAAATGCAAGTTTTTGGAATTTATTTGACTTATGTCGCATTCGGTGAGTTAGAGTTTCACACCTTACTTATATTTGTGATATCGCTTCAAATTCATCAATGTCACTGCCTCACTTCAAACCCAAGTCACTTTAGTCTTTCTTCTTAAACAACCCAGTGGCCTGCAATCTTTCCCATTATCAATAACACTACGTCTTATTATTAACATCAAATGCTGACCAAACTTTATTTAGTATATGGAAGTCTTAGTAGAGACAATTTCTCATCTACTCAAATGCTTCTGTAATAACTCTCTCGTTTCGATCAATTCTCTGTAGCGTTCCAACCGACTTCTACAATGTCCTTGGTGGAACGTCATTTGATTTTGAATGATCCTATTTCAATTCCAATTTGAACCTCAAATGATTGAGGTGATGTTTTGATATTTGGAGGTGTTAAGAATGTTTTAAGAGTGTTATCTATAAAAGTTTGGGTGTGGTTAAGTCCCGAGAATGATGAGATTCATGATTTGAAGTTAAAAACATATTGAAGGTATGATTTTGCACACGTAGAGCTTGTTGGAGGTCATCTACGTGCACAGAAGGAGTATATATGCACGTTGTGTGTGATTCAGGTCTATTTGGGGGCGGTATAGGTCGTTTACGTGCATTGTAAAAGGAACCCTGCACGTAGCTCATGATTTGGGACTGATACGTGAGGTGTTCATGCTGACTACGTACGTTGTGGAAGGTACAACACACGTAGAACTGGCATAACGTACCTTGTGTTGGGTATAACGTACGTCGATCATGGATTCTGAAAATACGGCGTTTCTGAATTGAAATCTGACCACGTCTACGTGCACAGTACACAGTGCAACGTATATAGAGGAGTCACAACGTATGTTGTCATGAGTTATAGCGTACGTTGGCCTTTTAATTCAGTGGCACATTGCATTTCAATCCGTCTGCCTTTATAAGCACACCTCACTCGATTTTTTTGTCATTTCGTCTCATTTTCACTCCAAATCACTCTCAACTCTTCTGAAACTCTCTTACATGGTCTCTTCTTTGTTCCTTAACATCTCTAGAGGTAAGAATGTGCATCTAATCTCTTCTTTTCATCCGTTTGATGCCTCTGATTTGTGGATCTCATTTGGGTCCGATTTGACCTAGGTTTTCAGATCTAAGTGATTCGGTTGAGATGGATGTTGGGGGTTGTTAGATGATGATTGTTTGAGGTAAGAGCATTCTTCCTCATTTTCATGCATCAATATTGGAATCTCTTTTTGGGCCAAATTTCTTTCTAAGGTTCAAATTTGATGTTTCTGTTGGATTGGAGATTAGATAATGCTTGTTTATGGTTGTTGGATGTTAGATTAACATGAATCAAGCTTCGAATCAAAACATTTGAGGTTGCTTTAAATGGGCTAGGGTTTAGCTCGGGTTTGTGGAGATTCATGATGATTTAGAGTTATTTTTGAGAAACCAATAATGGATTTGAGTTTCTGAGGTTGATTATGATCATTATAGGTGTTTGAAACTGATTTCTATTGGTTGAATCGAGAAATGATTTTTTGGGATAATTTTCCCACAGAGACGAGACTTGATATTTTACAAGTTTTGAGTTTAAATATAAATTTCAAATATTTTGGGTTTTTGATTTGATAATAGGAATACATTGGGTATTGATTGATGAATTATGAACAGTCTGGAGATTGGGTTGTAATATTTCATCGAGGTCCGAATTTCGATGAGCGATAGGCTTTCAATTGGAATAGGATTTCTAATGCCGACGACATCTGAGTCTGCATTTGCATTTTATGCATGTTCTGCTTTACCACAACCACCGTGTTTGATCCATTGTAAATATTTGTTTCAGTTCATTTGATTTCTGAGGTGACCAGCCATCGACCGGTGGTCAGCGACTCGGAGTTTGGAGGCTCGGCATCCAGGTGAGTGGATTGTAGTTTCAGACACATAGATTGTGTCTCTTCCAATTATACGTTTTTGTTGTGCTATCCCCTTAGCATGTAAACCAGATTAATTAAAGGATTGATAATCCTAAAATCTGGTCAATGTGAGGACTTGTTTGTTATTGATTGATTTTTGGAAAACCATTTGGATTTTGGAAAAGAATAGTGGTACTCTGTTTTTGAAAGATTTGCGCTTCGGCGAAAGATGAACTGTTTTTGAAATAATATAATTTGATTATATTATATTTTGGAATATTTCGAAAAGAAATTCTGAAACTCGTTTTGGTAAAACGATTGATTTATTGCATACTTGATTTTGCAAATCATGCCATTATGGATTTGATAAATATTTTGGAAACCATACATTTATGTAAGTATGTTTTGGAACTCGATATATAAGTTGTGTCTTATATATCCTTTGGTTTTGATAAACTCGGTCGTATGACCGTTTGTGATTTGTTTTGACATACTCGGTCGCATGACCGTTTGCTATTGGTTTTTGATATACCCGGTCTCAGGACCGTTTGTTATTTATTTTAAATATACTATGTATATGTTTTGGAGACGGCACACCTCTGCTATGAGGCATGTAGCATTTGGTATACCAATGAGTGAGACAACCCAGCTACCAGGGGTGTCGGTAGCCATGTTGTCTAACGAGGCACATGATTTGATATTAATAGAAGCAGGTCCTCATCACACTATGTTAGGTCCACACTTTTCGTGATTGGTGGCAGAGTCCACATCACACTTGTTTATGCTTAGTGATTGGTGGCGGAGTCCACATCACGCTTGTTTTGGTCTCAAATCTGTGTTATATGTTTTGACTCAGATTTTGAATCTGAAAGGATTTTGTTATCCCTATGTGCAAAACTTTGATTTTGGAATTTCTAGTAAAGCTAGAAAGGTTTTTGAATTCTGATACAAAACTTTCAACAAAGGTTTGAAAGAATTTTGACTTTTATTCTGAATTTTTGGTATAACCTTGAAAAGGTTTTAGTTTGAAAATCTTGATATGATAGAACGTTTTCTGGAAACGTTATGCTTTGTTATTGAAAGCGCATTGGTTTTGATGGATTTTAGAAATATTCATGAAAATTTTTGATAAACTCATGAATGATTTCGTATATGTTGTTTGCTTTAATTGCGAACAATTTCGAAATGCTACTATTGTATAGCGTGTATATATATGTACATGTTGACTATATTTGCATGTGGTATTTTCAAACTTTTTTCAAAACAGTCTTTGTGAGGCACATATGAGGCAATCTAGAGTATTTTTCTTTACTAGGTTTGACCCTTTTTCTTTGTTTTGTTTCGTCTCCTATTTATTATCATATTGCAGATGACTCTTATGGATTATGATCGTTGACATTGATGCTCAGTGAGGTATCCTGATGTTGTGGTCAATGTCCTTTTAATCGGTTCCCGTTGTATGATTAGTAGAGGCTCCACACCGGGTTCCCTGTGAGATTGGTTTTAGTTTTGTTATTGTATTTGGTATTTCAAATGTTTAATTTGAAATTATTTTTGAACAATGTATATTATGTTTTGTTTTACTAAATAATATTTAAACCTTTAATTGATTTTATTTTATTAACTATGGTTTGTGTAATAGTTCTGTATATAAAGGTTTGTACGAGATAGGCTGTGCTCCTATAGAAAGTTCACATTATACGCCGATCATAGTCTTCGAAATGAGTCGTGACAGCCTCTACCTAAGCCGAATATTGAACTCGAATCTCAAAGTGTCAAGGTGGAATTGACTACTACCATCAAACCCAGTCATTTGCTAAAATGCTTACCAGACTTTGATCCGTCGCCCGAGCGAAAATAGAGGACAAAACGGGTCAAAAGCACCCAACCAGATTCTTCCACGTGTTAACATATGTTACTTGAAATATCCCGGTTATAGACGAATCGACCATCTCCTCCATCCTCGCTTCAAATAAGTAAATATTTGACAAACACTTTCTCTTGACACTCTCCTCCAGTCTCCAGCCTTTATTTTATCTTCAATGGCTTCATCAGTGCTTCACTCTGTTCTCTCCTTAACCACTTCGTCAAGCAATGGCATCCACACCAGACGAGTTCAAACTCGCTCTCTCCTGTCTCCTCCTTCCGTCTCCGTTTCCAGTGAGTCAACGCTGGTTCAAACTCGCTCACTACTTCTTCGCCAATTAAAAAGTCTCATGGAAAAGGATAAAGTGGAATGAACGTTTTCTCTTGTTTTCAGGACGTAGACTTACAGTTATAGCTGCAGAGACCGATGCGAACGAAGGTTTTGTTTTTTTAATTTTTTTTGGATACTAATTTTTTTTTCTGTTTAATTTTCTAAACGGTGACCCTTTTTTGTGACAGTTAAACCTGAGGCACCGGATAAGGCTCCGGCCAGGGGAGGTTCGAGCTTTAATCAGCTTCTTGGGATTAAAGGAGCGAAGCAAGAAACTGTAAGTGTGCTTAGTGTTTTGTTTAATTTCGATGTATGAGTTTAATATTACTATGCTGGTCTGATTGATGTACAAATCAATGAAAATCAGCGCTATATAAGAAAAATAAATTGAATGGTTTAAATTGTTGAAAGTTAATTTTGGTGTGGTGGAGTTTTTCATCTTTTTAAGGAATTCACTTGCATTCCGCTATTTTGTAAATTTTCTACAAGCAGAAAAAGAATTACTACTTGATATTTGAAAAGGAGAGGGTTTTTTTGTACAACAAAGAGTGCGCAACTACTTCAGATTAGAGAAAACTACTTTTGATGAGTAAAGTTCGTTCAAAAATAGCATGCTAATTGCTGGACGAACATATTGCTGGTTTGAAAAGGAGACTTTGAAGTTCTTTTATGGGAAAATAAGAAAAGAAAATAAATTATGCGTTGGGAACAGGCTTCTTTTTCTTTCCATTTTTTTTTTTAATTTTACCTGAATCCTGAAGAAATTCACTTATAAGATGTGAGTTTGATTGTGTTTTGTCCTGCAGAATAAATGGAAGATTCGTCTTCAACTTACAAAACCAGTTACTTGGCCTCCACTGGTTTGGGGTGTAGTTTGTGGAGCAGCAGCTTCTGGTACAATTGAATTTTAGAGATCTATTTTTTGCTTACTCCAAATGTCCTCTAAATCTTAATTTAGAAATTCCTGTATTCTTTGTTCTTTTGCAGAGAATGAATTCTTAAACCTTTATGTGGTGCATAATTGGTTGTTATTAGTTCTCTTCTTTGCATTTCCTCTTTCGTGTTTTTACATATAAAGTTCGAGTTTTATTCTGCCTGGGATTGTAACAATAGAAATCATGAAGCCTTTAAAACTGTCATTCGGTATTTTATTCATAAAGATATATGCAGCATAGATTTAATTTTCTGTATGTCCATTTGAGTTTTGAGTAATCGCTTCTTTCATTTGGCATTTGGTGAACAGTATAACTTCAAAATGTCTTTATAAGACTTGTGATACTTCATCCATGAATTGGTTTTTGTCATTAACAAGTCACAATTTATGCTTCTTTGTATGTGATGGCTAAATAATTGAATTCATCACAACTACATGTTTCACTGACAGTCATTTTCATCTATGGAAGTGCATTCTTGTGATCATTTCTAACATCAATTGCTTGCATTACAGGAAATTTTCATTGGAATTTTGAGGATGTTGCCAAAGCAATTGTTTGCATGATAATGTCAGGTCCATGTCTTACTGGCTATACACAGGTGGGTCAAGGCTAAAACTGCCATAGTT
>CAODLS010995331.1:0-11725 GCA_948243855.1 Flueggea neowawraea | reverse complement strand
GGACATTTAGAATAGTATTCCTTTTATCTTTATGGTTTTACTATCAAGTCACGTACTTGATGGCATAAAGAAGAATAAACTATTCATGGAGTTTTATCTTCATAAAATAGATAATATTTCATATAAATGAAATGCCTCTTTATTAAATAATTGAATGATAATGCACATTAATGATTGGACTAGGGCACAATTCTAACAATTGGAAACTCAATCTTACCTCAAGAAACCCAACGTAAGTGTTGAGGAACAACTTGAAGGAGTTTGAGAGCGTCTGAGAGAAGTGAAGTGGAGTAAATGACCGATTTTGGGTAGGTTGGGGTCTTTAAAGACGAATAGCGCCGAAACGCGTCGTTCCACTTTTGCACAGATAACCCGAGTTACACAAGGGTTAATTTGAGTTATATGGACCTCGCCTAACTCGAGTTACATTCCGGATAACTCGAGTTGTATAGGGATCAGACAACTCGAGTTACATCTTTCTCTAACTCAAGTTATCCACTTTCAAAACTTGCTATTCTCAAGGTTCTACAAGACCAACCCACACATGCTCATCCTCATAGAGCAGCAAAGATCATCAATCAAAACTCCAATCGCTAAGGAAACATAGCTGAAACGGACGAGATATTACAACCACTTGGGAGGACGAGGATGAGATGTGGCATAGATATCCGCACCTGTTCAACGCAGCTGATCTTTAGGTTCGTATGTTTTGTTTATGTCTTTGCATATTTTGCATTACATTTGTTTTTGGCATCATCATGTCTACATATTTGTTCGTTTTGCTGGGTAGCCAGATGTTTGTTGAGCGGTCATGATTTGAGTTTGCTTGGAAATCTAGGATGGATCCTAGTTTGATATGATTTGTTTTGAAATTTGAGAATGAATTTCTTTTGAGGGGGGAAGTATGTAATATCGTGCACAAACCGATCAGATTCCTATTGTTCTCTTTTCGGGTATGGTCTAGCTTTGAGAGTTTCTATCTTTGATTAGAGAAATTGGAGGATTCTTTGATCCTAATATAGTTAGTGGATGTACTCTTGAGGGTCTAGGTGTTATGGAACCCCAAGGGAGGTCCGATGCACTTGGAGAGTGAGAAATGTTGGGTATGTGAACTGGAGTGTTGAAGACGTAAGTTAGTCTTATTCATGACGTACGTTATCTGGGAAACACAAGATGTACGTTAAGGTAGAAAGATGTACGTTATTTGGAATTCAGTCATGATCAATGTACGTAGCCCTTGATGTGACGTATGTGGTGAAATGTTTTCGTAAGACCTGATGCCTCTAGAAGTTTAACAACGTACGTTGTGATAGAGGGACGTACATTGTGAGGCACCAAGACGTACGTTGCATGAAAAATGACGTACATTGCCTTTGTAATTACTAAATCGCACTGTTTCGATCGGCAGTGCATTTATAACACCACAACCAACGAGTTTCGTCATAAATCCATTGATTCACTCTCTACACTCTCAAATCACCTCAGAGCACTTCCTAATTGTCTACCCAACATTCCTAATCCATTTTTGAGGTAAGAATCACGTCATTTCTTTCTCATTTTCTCTGATTTCAACATTAATTCAGTTGGGTCGAGTTTTCTTAGTTTTGATTTTCTGAATTATTCATGTTGAATGGATGTTTGGGGTTGTTTGAATATGTCTAATAGAACTTAGATTAACCAGAAACAAGTCTTAATCAAGAGATTTGATGAGTTTTTGGATGAGCTAGGGTTAGATTCGTGATTGGTCAATTTCTGTGGATTTTGTTGTTTTTTTGAGGAAATTATAGATGGATTAATGTTCCTGAGGTTGAGATCGATCAATAGGTATATTCGGTTTCAATTTTGGTCGGCCGAATCGAGAATTCTATATTTTTTAGAATAATTTTTACCCCTAGCTAGTTTTGTAATTTCTAGAAAGTTTTCTACAGATTTGTAATTTTTGAAAACTTTGTTCTAGATTTGTGAATTTAGAAACTTAAGAGTTAGATGTGTAATTTTTTGGAAAGTTTGGAGTATATTTGTAATTTTGAGGAAATAAGATAGATTCACAATTTTAGAGAGTTCGAGAGCTCTTTTAAGAATTTTGACTCTTTGGAATAGCCGTCTATATATTCAGGAATTTGAGGGACTAGGTTGTAATTTTACGAGATCTAGGGACTAAAATATAATTTTACAAAAGTTCAAGGACCAAATTGATATGCTGGATGACAGATTCAGACACATAGGTTTTGTTTCAAAACTTCTCTATATGTTTTTGATATGCTGAACATGTTTGTGAAAATGGACTAATCTGAGGATTGGCTAAGTAATTAAACTGAGTATATGATTAAATATTCAATATTTGTTTCTTTTTGAGAATGATATATATATGTTTTATATATCTCTTCTCTAATTTTGATGCTATTTTGCATGCTTTGATTTTTATACTATGTATTAGTATAAATTGATTTTCCAATATGGGGACACTTGTGCTACGAGACACGTAACCTTTGGTATCCCAATGTTTTGAGAAATCCCAGCTACTAGGGATGTTGGTAGCCATGTGCTCTGATCCAGCACATGATTGGATATTGATTAGATGCAGAGTCCATATCACATTTGCTTTAGTCCCATATCTACGCTATATGATTTTGACTCCGATACTAATAGTATCATTTTGCTCAGTGCATGTGTTTGCTTTGTCTATAAACGTTTTTGAAACGTTTCTTTGAAATCGTATTACATATGTGGTGTGTATATATATGTATATCTATTATACATGTGTGTGGTATTTTGAAACTGTTTTCAAAATAGTCTTTATGAGGCACGTATGAGACAATCTGGAGTGTTTTCCCTCATTGGATTCTGACCCCCCCTTTATTTTCTATGTTTATCATGTTTCTCTCTTACAGGTTGACATTTTGTCTCGGCAACCATTTGGCATCCTAGACCAGTGAGGCACACATTATTTTGGTTAGTGACGTCCTTTTAACTGGGCTACGTCATTTGTTTTAGAGCTCTGCACTGGGATGCTATCAGGTTACTTGAGGGTGTACCCAAATATAAGAAATAACAATTCTAATTGGTGCTAAAAAAATGTTAAGTGCTCTGATACCATCTTGAACATATAAATTTAAAACATGACATGCACATCTAACATGAAAAAATCTTCCTTTAAAATTTGGTTGACAAATGCTTTTCAATTCAATAATAGAAGCATTATTAGCCGATGCATTATCATAGGAAATCAAAAAAAATTCTATTAACTAATCTATATTCTTCTAAAATAGTATGAATTATTCTACAAATATTTTGAGCATTATGACTATCATCAAAACAACAATATGCAATAATTCTTTTTTGTAAAATATCATCTTCATCAACCCAACGACAAGTTATACACATCTATGAATGAGATTGTCAATGATCACTCCAAATATCACTACATATAGAAACATGAATGTCATTGCTTTGAAAATATTTTGTCAAATCAATTTTTGATTTTTTATATAACTTTAACAAATTTATTTTCACAGTATTTTTAGGAATTGACTTAAAATTAGGATTAACAATTTTTTTACAAAATCGCGTAAAACCTAATTTTTCACCAAAACTAAAAGACAAATGATCAATAATTACCATTTCAGCTAATCCAGATCTATAATTACCTTCATTATAATGAAATAATTGAGGAGATCTAGAAAAAGAAGCAAACCCAGTAATTTAAGTTTGATCGTGAGCCAATCCAACCTTGAGTGGGTGTTTTGTTTGCAAATAGCATGTGAAAGTACCATATCCACCTCTATGCTTGAATTTGTAAACCTAATTACAAGAACGGTCAAACTTACCATCTCCTTTTGGCTTCTTCTTGCAATGAACATAGAAAATGTCAAAATTCGATATTTTGGCACCACCATCTTGTGTGGGAGGTGGCTAAGTTTCACTATCTTGAGTTTGCAAATATGCATTCATCTCAATATTTTCAAAAGTTCTATCTTCATTGCCATTTTTTTTACTAAATATGCAAAATGATAAAAAAAATTAATTTTAAAAAGGTATGTATGATAATGCAAAAATATAACAATGTTAATAAAAACAATATAATGAAAAATTATTATAATAAAAAATATAGTAACAATAATTAATTTCTTGTATTTCTAAGAATAAATATAGTAAAAAAAGAGAGAATTTGGAGATTAAATTGAGTGAGAGAATTTTATGATAGAATAGAATGGTAAAGAATTAATGTGGGAATTTTGGGAGGGAGAATGATAGTATTTATAATGAGAAAATAATAAAAAAAAGAAAAAAATTTAAAAGGTGTCCAACTGTCAAAAGAACCGTTAGACCCATTTGAGTATTTGACCATTGCCAACAATCACTCAATTGGCGGTTTGGGGTCGTGAATCACCAATTAACCAGTTTATTTAAGGTTGATTTTTCATTTGTAAAAAGTTTTTATTGATTTTAAAAAGGTTTATTTTTTCTAGTTATGGATTTTAAAAATTTTATTAAAGTTTTATTTAGGTCAAAAATCTAAAAAAAAGCTTAAAATGGAAAACTGAGAAAAGAAAGATAGCTAAGTGGGAAAAAAAAAAGTTGAAATCTCCATGTGAAATGTTTGGATTTGCCGCACGTGATTTATTCCAAATCCATTGTCCATTTGTCTGTAATAAAATTTTTCAATGTGTATAGTTTGTATTTTTCCCAATAAGAGGGTCTCTCGGTCTCACTTGAGTTAATTAGAGTATTTAGACTAATAAGTAATTTCATCGAACACCTTATGGGCATAAATATATCTCTATCCTAAATCTCACAAGTTTAATGGTTGTATATTCATTGAGTCTTCATCTCTGGATTCATCAACTAAACTTATATCTCACATATGGGATCAGATTTATAATTTTGAAAATTTAGGAATAGTTTTACAATTTCTGAGAGTTTGGAGACTGAATTGTCATTTTACATCAAGGTACGATTTCTGTCGACAGTGTTAGATATTTATTTACAATAGGATTTTCGTAGTTGTGGGTTGCTGTAATATTCTGTATTTTTTTTGGTTGAATTTTTTTTGTTAAATGAATTTTTGTTAATTTTGTAATCAAGAAAATATATTTTATTGGTTTTATAAAATTTAATATGATCAAAATTTGTTGATTTTTATTGATCAAAATTATTATTTTCAATTTGTTTTAATAAGAAAATATTTTGTTAATTTTTATTAATTATTCGGGAAATTTTTCGTTAAATTTTAAAATTTATTTTTGAAATTTGAGGAGTTAATTTTGAGTTTTAGTTGTTAATTGGGTGATTAATGGAGTTTAGAAGTGGAATGAATTAATACAAATCGTTTGGGAAAAGTTTTGATGAATTCTGGAAAAAATTGGATTGAATTCGATTCTGCAAGTTAAGAACAAAAAGAAGAGTTTTGATTGGCTGAGAAGAAAGGACTAAACTCAATATTTTACATGTAGGAATGGTTAAAATTGGAAGAAACAATTTCGGATGAAAGAAGCCACAAATAAATGCACGTTGAAAGAAATTGATTCCAAAATTTAGTGGCTGTCGTCCGAGGGTGTCCATTGTCACCCGTCTCTGTGCATCACTGTGATCATTATTTTTCGTTCCTTGAAACAAGTCCAACACCCAGCGCCGAGCTTTGCTTCTTCTCTTAAATTTAATCAATTTCACCGCCCAACTCTGTAACTCTTCTTTTTAATTCAGAGTATCCACCGCCCATGCTGCAGTTTTACTTCTAATTAATTCAATTCCACCGCCAAAATTTGCTGTCATTTCTCCTTGAATTGATCAATTCCACCGCCCACTCAATTCTTGTCTTTAAATATCAGAATTTTACCGTCGACACATACTCATTTTTCACTCCTTCAGACTTCAAAAATTCACTCTCCGTTCCATTGCTTCCACTCAATTTTTCTTCTTCTTCTTCTCTTCAAAACTAAGGTAAGATTTTTGTTCCCAGCTGTTGTATTGCTTTCCTTCTCTGTTAATGGCATCATTTTAGTTGTTATTCATGAATTTGATGGAAGCATGGCCACGTTTTTCCGAAGCATTTAGGACAGATTTTGAGATTTATTTTTTTAGTATTGATAGGCTTAAGTTGAGAATGAATAAGATGGCTTGATTGTGGCATTGATAAATGAATTCGGTGATAAATTGATTGTGGCATTGAATAAATTGAGGAATGGATTCGGTGATAGGAGGTAAATTGGTCGTTTAAAATTTTTGAACTTAATGAAGGAAGTGTGGCTTTGACATATCAATTGAGGACAAAAATGAGCAACATGATTTGAGTCAATTTCTTCGGGAAAAATGTTGCTGGAACCGAGCACATATAGATAGATAGATAGATAGATAGATGGTCATGATTTTCAGACGGAATTAAATATTTTTAGTCATACGATTCAATTGCGATTTCTGAGAAACTTGGGATATATTTTTATTTCGATATGTATGAGTTGGAAAATTAATTTTTAATCTTGGAAAAATTTAAAAATTCATTTTATAATTTTTCTTACAATAATTTACGAATTTATTTATAATTTGCCGTAGTTGGGAAATAAATTTGCGATTTTTCGTAGAGTCTGATTTTTGAAGCGAGAGCAATAGATTTTCGATCGGATTAGGATTTTTGGCATTTGTCGATGGTTTTGGGTCTGCATCTGCATTTCACATATTTACAGTAATGCCACCAGTACTAGTACCACATTTTGATATCCGTTCCGATTTTGTTTGTTTTAGTTACCTGTTTGTGCCATCGGGACCTGCCACCAACGAGTGGTGCGCGACTGGCCTATCTTACTCTGGACTACCAGGTGAGTAGATGTCATCTTCAGACATATATACTGTGTCTTTTAAACCTATATCATTTTTGATATGTCTAAACCTTTGCATGTAAATTAGAATGATTAAAGGATCGGTAAATCCTAAAATCTGATTACATGAAAACCTTGGTTGAAAAACCAATTTGGAAAATTGATTTGAGAATAGTTTCTGAAATAAATATTTCATTTGGAATTTGTGGATGTGTTTCTGAATAAATATTCCGTTAGGAGATATTTATGTTTTCGAAAATAAATACTTGATTTGTATGCCTTTTGGTTTTACAATATTGCATATGTTTTTTATATGAGATTTTGATTGGGGACACCTATGCCACGGGGTGGACAAAGCCTTTGGTATACCATTTCTAGATATGACTCAGCTATTGGGGTTGACGATAGTCATGTGTCCCAGCCCGACGCATGATTTGTTTATGGATTAGTGGCAGACTCCATGTATGAGTCGACCTTGATCAGTGGCAGAGTCCACATATGATCTGATTTGACTGCGATCAGTGGCAAGAGTCCACGATCGATTACAATTATGTTTAGTCCCTTGTTAGCCCTAACGGGGAAGTTCTGGTTTATACAAGATTTAATGAGTTTGTGTTATTGCTCATTTTCCCGTAGTATATTATTATACTGTAGTTTGACGAGGTATATCCTGTTGGAGCCCGTTGACTTCAATGCTCGCGGATGTACTTAGATCTTTTCGGTCTATTACAGCCTTGAGACCCTTAGGGTGGATGGAGTACTATTTTTGAGCCCCTAAGGCTGTCAGCTGTTAGCCCTCCTGAGTCGAGTTTTGTTTAGACTCTTGAGGTTGCTAGTTTATTTCAACCTGATCTAGTCAGAGTAGCTTTCATATAATACGGGAGTATGATCAGTGATCATTAGCTCTGTTTGGTTTACAAGACCTTTATTATATGACTCTGTTTGTATGCTTGCAGCATGATTTATTCGTCCTTTTTCTGAAAATACATATATAATAAAATGGTCATTTTGCATGACTGTGTGTTGTTTATTATTGGTGCAAATTAAAATGAATTTCTGATCTATTATCTGTATGTAGACGAGTGTGTACTACTAGTATATGTTGATACACGTGCATATGGTAATTTCTAAAGCATTTTTCAAAACTGTCTTTGTGAGACACGTATGAGGAATTATGGAGTGTCATTCCTCACTGGGTTGTCACCCCCTTCTTTCTATTTTTTCCTTGCTTATTCCTATCTTGCAGGTTATTTTGTTGACCACGATCTTTGGCAACCCATCATCTGGTGTGGTATTTGGAAGTGGTGGTTATGCCCTTTTGTTCGGGTTATTTTGTAGTAGCTCCCCACCAGGAACTTGTGGGTGTACCGTTTTATTTTGTTATTTCGGAGTTTTATAAGTTTTATACTATTTGTAAAATAGTTATTATTATTATTCTATTATGTAAATTTATGTTTTAAGAAATTTGGATTTCTTTTAATTTTCCGCACTAACTGATTTTAATTAATCTTAAACGATCTTAAATTTGTTCGTTATAGTTTTGAATGTGAATTCTGTCTCTGAGACTTGTACGGGATGAGCCCGGCTTCCACAGACGGTTCGCCTCGCACGCCGATCATGGTCCAGAAATGGGTCGTGATAGTTGGGACGAATATTTGCATTGTATACACGTTCTGTATTTGCACAATACAATATTTGACTCCATTGTAATCCGTTTTTGTATTCAGCTCTGTTCAGTTCCCGAGGGGACCAGTCATTCACCAGTGGATCACGATTGGATTATTAGCTTGGTGTTCAGGTGAGTGGATGACAGGTTCAGACACATAGGCTGTGTCTTCTAAAATTATATGTTTTTGACGTGTCTGGACTTAGCATGTAATCTGGATTAATAAAAGGACAGGAAATCTATCACGACCTATTTTCAGACCATGGCCGGCTTAAGAGGTGGATCGAACCGGAGGCCCAGCTCATCCTGCTCAAGCCTCGGAGTTTCAGATACTCTACCCATCTTATTTGTTTATTAAGATTTATTAGTCATATTAAAATAGTTTATCGAATAAAAAATTTTAGAAAAACAAATTGCTTAAATAATGATATAATATAACAGAATATGATCTTAATATATATATATATATATATATATATATATATATATATATATATATATATAATATGAACTAAATAATTACAAGTAAAATCAGTTAGCTCAAATATATTATTAAAATACATAGCCATAACCCACTACCTAGTGTGGAGCATCTAACATAACAAATAATCGGGCTTGAGTAATAGGGCATTCAATGCTGATAATGACGCCTCATTGAGCACGAAAGATCGGATGATCGCTACCAACAGTACCTGAAAAATGTTAAGGGGCAGGGGTGATAGACTTAGTGAGGGATGACGCTCCAAAATACCTTTGGAACCTCACATAAATTGCTTTGAAAGCGGTTTCGAAAATATTGCAGGCAATATGTAAGTTGGTATACCAGAGGCTACTCTACCTCGTAGTTAGGTGTCTCTTCTTCAAGTATATAGATATATATACAGAAAACATTATTTTTAAAAAAAGTTATGTGTATAACATACACGCATGCAGAACATTCAAATATTTACAAAAAATATAATTGATTATCTAAACAAAGTATATATTTATATATTTCAGAAAATATTTTGTTATTTCGGAGTAGAATACTTATATCCGAAAATATACTTATTCCAGAGAAGAATATTTATTATAGCAAATGTCACTATTTCCGAACGTAATATTTATTGCAGGAAATATATTATTTTGGAATGGAATATTTATTACAGAAAAATCTATTTATTTCAAAAAACAGGTTTCCACAGTAGAGGTTTCACATATGTCCAATTTTAATATTACCAAACCATTAATTATTTTAGATTACTTGCAACCCCAAGCCTAGACGACGGTTAAAATCCTATTTCGATAAAAAACCCAACACTCACTTTGGAAATCAGACCTCGACGTAAAATTACAATTCAATCCTCGAATTTTTCAAAATTTACCAAACAATCTCCCAAGTATCTCTATTATTGAATCAAACCTCAATATATTCAAAAATTACATTTTGACCCTAAATATGTATAATCAGTATTGTCGGTGAAAAATTACCCAAATAGTCATTTTCTCTATTCAACCAACAAAAATTGCTCCAAACCGACACCCATTATTCCGAATCACTTAAATCATCACCCGATCATTTTTATTCATAATAATCATTCATAAATCTCACCAAAAAATTCAATAAATCATCAAAACTCAAATTAATTCATCCAAATAAATCCCTACAATTACCAACCTTCTTCAATCTCTAAAATCCAACACAAAACCCATTCAATTCATAATTAATTATACCAAAATCAATCAAGAAACAACTTAAATTCACCATAAATCTACCCCATTCAACACTAAAAAATAACTATATTCATATAACCCAAATAATGTTTATTTTAAAAATAAAAATCATATCAATTTTGCATAAATAAAATTGTTCCAAAATACCATTTTATTGGGTTATAAAAACTTAGAAAATGCAGGATGTTACAAAATCCAAAAAATCCGATCTTTTTGAAAATTCTCTGCTGTGAAAAATAAATTTTCTCTGGGAATTTTGATGGTCTCTGAAAATAAATATTATGTCTTAATATTTACTACAAATTTCGGGAATAAACATTTCATTATGGATTTCAAGGAATGCTCTATAGAAAATGTTCTTCTGGATTTAAAAATATTTTTTGAAACAATTGTTTTGTTCTAAAATAAGTGAAATTTCTGTACTAAGAACCTTGTTTCTAAAAATCAAAATGTATTTTGTAATAAATATGTTGTCTAAACGTTTAAAATATTTTGGTGAATAATTTGTCTATTCTGTATGCTACCTTTTTAAATATTTTTAAATAAATATTTCAAAATTTTTTTGGTAAAGCATTTTGATTTGGGACACCCAGCTACTGAGTAGCATAGCTTTAATACACTGGTGCTATATCAATTGCCTAAGTGGCTATGCTCTGTGCCAAAGAGGCTTTTACTCGCCTTAGTGGCTATACCATGGTGCCTAAGTGGCTATTATCAAGTCCGGATGACTCTACATGTTTGATCTGGTCCCATGAGAAAATATTTAAATTTATCTTTGAAAATATTTTAGAATTTTTCTCTAGAAATATTTTGGG
Source organism: Flueggea neowawraea (assembly GCA_948243855.1). Lineage (NCBI taxonomy): Eukaryota > Viridiplantae > Streptophyta > Magnoliopsida > Malpighiales > Phyllanthaceae > Flueggea > Flueggea neowawraea. The sequence continues at coordinate 719 of CAODLS010995331.1, read as the reverse complement.
AAAATATTATTCTTTGTGAGTATTTCGGGAAAATAGATATGACCTTTAGTCTTGTTAAACTTTTGGTACTCTTCTCTGAAAATACTTTTTTGAAAATAAATGTAATTTTTGACAAATATTTTGAAAGGGAAATATTTGGCTATTTCAATTTTTGGAAATTAAATATTTTTATTTAATTAATTGGGGTGATTTTCTGTTGTCTGCCTTGTTTGCGAAGGATTTCGAAAAGGTTTTCAAAACTATTATTGTTCTGTATATAGTGTGTATACATACATACACTTATATCTGCATGTGATATATTTAGAACTGTTTTCAAAACAATTTTCTGTGAGGCCTGAAGCCGTTCTGAAGTGTTATCCCTTACTAGGTTCTTACCCCCTTCTTTTTCCTTGTTTATTTTTTACTTCATCTTTCAGGTGTTCTTAATAGTAGTCGTTTGATCGTCTGTGCCCAGTGAGATACCTTGTCAGTAGTGAGTGCCCTATTGTTCGGGCCCAAGTTTTCATTATGTTAGATGCTTCGGGCCGAATAGTGGGTTATGGACCTGTTTTTCGATATTTGTATATATTGATTAAACTGTTTTAAACTATTTAGTGGTTTGATATAATGATTTTATTTTATTAATATTCGATGATATTATTTCAAAAACTTATTTTCGCTAAACTGTTTTAATATGACTAAAAAGCCGGCTAAAAAGTGGTATTTGGGAATTTGTTTAT
>CAODLS010995208.1:0-12545 GCA_948243855.1 Flueggea neowawraea | reverse complement strand
CATTTTCATCATGATCAACATGACTTGCATAGGCATAACGTGCTTTGTATCAAGATATCAGCAAGTCTGCAACTTAGCACATCTTTCATGGATGTTTTGTAATCACCATCATCAAAATCGAAGTCAACAATCTTCCCTTTTTTGATGATGACAAAAAATACATGAATTTGAACATTTATTCATCAATAACAAACAATTTGATCAAGGATTTCACTCTTTGTCACTTGGTTAGTCCAACAAAATAATAAGCGCAATGTTCAAGGCAATAATGATAGCAATTGTAAATCACGATACCAATTGTAAGAGATATGTGAAATGATGAAACACTAAATCAAGTTCATGCACACTTCTCCAAACAAATTCATGCACACTTCTCCCCCTTTTTGTATCATCAAAAAGGTTAAAAACATTTCTCACCCAAATAACCAAAAACAATTTAAACTCCCCCTAAATAAATGCATTTTATCAAATAAATGATTTTGGAAAGAAAACTCCCTCTTTTTGTTTCAAAACATGCACAACAATAAAAATATATATCTCTCCCTTTGAAAAACACAAAATTAGTGTATGCATCAAGAGATATCAATTGAAAAACATGTAATGCAATGCACAATTAAAAAAAGTTTGAGTTCAAGGAAATGGTACCACATTTTCGATTTTCTCATTGGCTTTGATTACAGTCAAGCATACTCCTCCAATTTCATCATCATTGTTGGAGCTTGAATCATCATCAAGGAATCTACTTTTCCTCCTTTTTATATGCTTCTTCAAATGAGGGCAATCCGGTCTAGCATGACCCGATTTGTTGCATTCATAGCAAATGAGTTTTCTTTTCTTTTTGCTTGCCTTCTTTGCACCTGTTTCTTTACCGATGAACTTGCAAAATCTCTTTGTGAGGTATTCCATGTCCTCAAACTCATCCTCTTCATTATCATCATCGTCGTCATTTGAGCTTGAGCTTTCAATGCACTTTGAAGCTTTCAACGCAATGCCCAAATATGTCCTCTTTTTCTTCTTGCCTTTCTTTTCTTCATCTTCTTTCATACTCATTTCATGAGTAAGTAAAGAACCAATTAACTCCTCCAAAGACAACGAATTTAGATCTTTGGCTTCAAGGATAGCATCTTTCTTGGAAGCCCACCTTTTTTGTAAAGACTTTAGAATTTTCCTCATGATCTCAGAATTTGTATATGATTTGTCAAGAGCATTGAGTCCATTGAGGATGTCATTAAACCGATCAAGCATTTCTTGGATGGATTCATCTTCCTCCATTTTGAATAGCTCATATTTATGAACAATAAGAGAAACCTTGTTTTCTTTGACTTGGCTTGTTCCTTCATAAGCAACCTCCAAAGTTTTTCAAATTTCTCTAGCATTAAAGCATTGTTGAGCCTTGTTGAACTGAGATTTGCTCAAAGAATAGTAGAGAATATGCATAGCTTTATGGTTGTAAGATGTAAGCCTTTTTTCATTGTCATTCCACTCTTCTTTTGGTTTCTTCACACTTTTTCCATCTACAAGTTTTGTTGGCACAAATGGACCTTCCTCAATAACATCACATATCTCCACATTTTCTGATAGTAGAAGCACTCTCATCCTTGTTTTCCAATAAATATAATCAATGCCATCAAAGAGAGGAGAACGATTAATTTTTAAACCTTCAAATCTAGAAATATCATTAATGGATGCCATTTTTGAAATCTTTAACTCTTTGGATGTTCAGCCAAATAGAAATTATCAAGAGCACAAGCTCTGATACCAATTTTAATCCCAGTATGGGGGGAATGAAATGGAAATCCAAGAGGGGGTGTATTGGATTTTTAGCAAACTAAAAAATTTGTTGAAAATCTTTTGTAAAAATTAAATCAAAGAGTAAATGCGAAAGCTCTAAAGATCCAATCCACACACAACAATGTAAATCAAATGCAATCCAAAGCAAGTGAATAAGAGAGAGTAAGGGAAGAGAGCACAAATCTGATTTATTGTGGTTCAGTCATCTTTGACATACGTCCACTCCTCTAGCTCAACTAGAGAGTTCAATACACTAAAGATTCTTCCTCACTTGTGGGTGGAGGAAAACCGTTACACCTTGTTTTTGCAGGATCAACAAGAAAACCTTTACACTTTATTTTTGGGCTCAACAAGAAAATTGTTTGCGTAGTTTTTACGGGCTCAACTAGAAAACCTTAACCACTAGTTTTTGCATGCTCAACTAGCAAACCTGACCAATTGTTTTTGCGGGATCAACAAGCCAAACCCAACTCTAGTTTTCTAAGGCTCACTAGCAACCACTTTTGTTTTTTATAAGGCTCAACAAGGAAACCTATCTATCCCAAGCAAACAACCTTGCTTGTCATAAATTTAACCCAAGTATATAGCAGATTAAAGCTCGATTAAACCCAATAGTAAGAGAGGAAGTAAATAGCTCAAATGGGTTGGAAAGGTAAAAGTGAGAGAGAAAGTAATTAGCAAGTCTTAGCAAATGTCTCTCTTATCTTCATTCTAACCATGTACGTTTAGTTATAGCCACTTGAAAGAATATAGCCCTTGGAGCCTCGAAGTAGCCGTTGTGAGAGAATGAAACCTTCTGTTTTAAATGATGTCACCTTATACAACATGCATTGTATCTTCCTTTAAGTGTGTTGTACTTTGTTCCATTAAGTTCTACGTGACTTGATAATAATTCAATGCGTTTTGCAAGAACTCCAGTAGCCATTGCCTTGAATGATTTGTCATCAACGTGAATTGTATCTTTGTCAATATGCGTTGATGATATATCAACGCAACTTGTGGCTTGTTCAACGAGCGTTGTTCTTTGTTCCAGAATATGCACAATCACCCAGTGATTCTTCAACATGCGTTGCACACTCTACAATGTGCGTTATCGATTTCATCTCAAGATCGTACCTTTAATCCACGTCAGTGTGTCAGAGAATATTCAAATTCAAATCTGGATGAGCATCTTTGCTTTGTCCTATTCTGATCTCGTCAACGTGCATTGCACCATTAGTAACGTGCGTTGAGCATTTCTTCAAAGGTTGCATCTTTTGCTCTACAACACGTCTTGTATCATTTTGTAGCTTGTGTAACATGCGTTAATGATCATCTGATACTTTACACTTCTAGAATGGATGATCTATGCGCCTTGTACTGCATGTAAAGTGCTGTAATGCCATTTTCATCATGATCAACGTGACTTGCATAGGCATAACGTGCTTTGTATCAAGATATCAGCAAGTCTGCAACTTAGCACATCTTTCATGGATGTTTTCCAATCATCATCATCAAAATTGAAGTCAACACGTACTAGTAACTACAGCATATGAGGTATGTGCCTCCTGACAGGTGAGATGATATACCATGGCCTACCCTCTTGAAGTACTGCTTTGAGCTGTCTAACGTCGGCCACTACCCTGACCAATCTGACTGCGGCTCCCTGAGCCTCTACCGGCTCCCCTACCAACGTTGGCACTAGCTGTAACTGACACAACTGTTATAGACTGCCCAATCTGAGCCTAGCACTCAACCTCATAGGACACTCCACTATCTTGTGCCCCGACTATCTACAATATTAACAATTGCCAGTTGCCTTGTTGTAAGTCCCGGAATGTCTCCTCCCACAAGTGCTACAAGGAAAATATGAGCCCCTTGTGCTCAGTCCTCTACTCTGCCCAACTGGATAAGACACACTACGACTTTGAGGACTCTGACTAGGCCTCTGGCCTCCAAAAGATTGTAGGCATCTCTGCTCCGATTGGGTTCCTAACCCAGGCCCTCCTTGAATCTGGTCCAACTGAAAGCTCTCTAAGCCTCTAGGTTACTCCACCACCTAGTTGCCTAACCACTAAGAAGAAATGTGGTAAGCCTAACCCTGCTGGCATCATTAAAAATGCCCCGAGCCTCAAAATGATGCTCCACCTCAAGGAAGAAATCATAGGGATCATCTCCCATCACACCTGAAAATCTAGGTGGCTTAAGCTTCATGAACCGGTCCAGAATATCATCCTCTCTGGTGTATGGTACTACAGGTGCACCTACCGGAATAGCCACTGCAGCCTCTTCTGGATGAGGCTGAGGTGCTAGCGACACTAATGGCAGAACTGGTGTTGCCTCTGATGGCGGCACTGTCTGATCTACAGCTGGCAAATTCGGCTAACCCCCAGCCATTTGACCTGGCTGAGCTCTCTCAATGCGGTCAAGAACCCGGGTCATGCACTTAAAAACCTCCATCTGATTTGTGATAAACTGCCTGAGCTGAAGCTGTGATGTTAATGCTGTAACCTCTGGCACGCTATTTGAATCATGCGGATCCACTTCAGAATAAACGACAGCCTCGACTAGCTCATGCCTAGGTCTACCACGACCATGACCACAACCACAACCCTGGTGATCCATAGATACCGATACAGACATATAGAACATACATGCAGATGTCATAATGCAAATGATTGCCACAGTACCGAGACAAATATTAGAAGATATACTGAAGAAAATTGAACTAACTCCATCGAGAATACTTATGCTCCATACCGGCACAGAAAATATAGAACCTAACTCTCTGATACCACCTTTGTCACAACCCATTGTCAGGTCATGATTGGCATACAAGACGAACCGTCTATGAGAGCCAGACCCCTTTCGGACAAGCCTCGGAGTTCAGACATTTTGCCCATTCTCATTGATTAAACGATTTCCAAACCATTTAATAAGTATAAAAAATTTTATACTGAAATCATACAAATATAATATAAGTTATACAAAATGGAATCATAATACCAAGTAAGAATAAAATATAACGGAAATAATCATATATCCCAAAAGTTAAAATAAGACTTGGTAGCCTATCAGCATCCCGGTGTAGAACTCTAACATAAAAAACAGGAGCCCAAACCAAGAGGGTACTCACAATCAATGGAAACGCCTCACTAGGATGAAGATGTCGCACAGTTACCGAATGTCAAAATAGATATGAGAAATAGATAAGCAACAACAGACAGAAAATAGAGAAAAGGGGTAAGACTCCTTAGTGAGGAAATGACAATCCAGAGCGGCTTCAGGCCTTACAAAACAGTTGAAAACATGTCAAAACTATTTCACATGCAGGTATAAGTGTATATACATGTACACGCTAGTACTAAATATTAGTTCAAAAATCCATTTTCAAAGACGTTCACACCCAAAGCAAATAGCAAGCAGATACATACAGAAAATACATTTTCATATAATATATATCGAAAACAAAGGCGGTTGTGTGACCTGAAACTACGTTTATCCTACGTAGTACAGGTGTCCCACATCGAAGTATATATATAGCAAACACACATGCTAAGTTGAAATCATTTTGCTGAAAAATATTTATATACCTTATATAAATATTCAATAGCTGAAATTGAGTAACTTGCAAGAAAAATATTTATCTACCAAATATAAATATTAAATCCAGAAACAAAAATTAAAAATTAATAATCACATAAACCGGATTATTAATTAACCAAACCATTAGTTAATCCATTTTCCAGAAATATGTCGAACACAACAAAAACATATAATTTAGGAGACACAACCTATGTGTCTGAACTGTCATCTCACTCACCTAGTATCCAAAGCTAATGATCCAGTCAAATGCCGCTAGCAGGTGGTTGGTCGTGCTGGCAGGGACAAGAAGCTAAAACAAATACCGATACAAAGATAACAAATGTCAAAATGTGGACTGCGACAATAACATATGCATGATATGCAAATGCAGATGCTGATGCTCAAGGACACTGAAAACTTACACCAAAAAGAAATCCCTCACCTAGGACTCAAAATCTGAAATCTACGTAAAATTAAAGTTTGGTCCCCGACCAATGTAAAATTACAGTTTGGCCCTCAAACTTTTCAAAATTTACCAACTGGTCCCCAAAGAGTCATGCTAATCCTCCAAGTAGTTAAAATCCCCAAATTAATCACTAACCATTAGAAATCACCAAAATGTAAAAAATTACATCTTTGATCCTCAAACACATGGCTTACTCGAGTACGTCCTGAGCTTACTCGAGTAAGACCATGCACTCACTTACTCGAGTAAGTCCAGGGCTTACTCTAGTAAGTCACTGCCCAGAAACATCCAGATTCTGATCAACACTGATTTCACCAATAAAAATTGATACAAACCACCCACATTGCCCATAATCAACCTCAGAAACATTAATCCAACTTCCATTTCAACAAACAACCACAAACAAACTCAAAATCACCTTCAATCATCACATTTCGGCCAAAAACCAAAACCACACAAAACTAAATCAAATCCTTCAAATCTGACTTAATCTATGTTCCTCCCACCATAATACATCATAAACAAACAAGATAAAACTACTAAACCCACACAAATCATCGAAAACAACTCAAATATGAAAATCCTAACCCAACTCATCACTCTCTTGAATGCTCAACAAACCCACACATTCAAACAAGAAATGGAAGAGAATAAAAAGCAAGAAGAGTGATCTTACCTCAAGGAATCAACAGGAACTAAGGAGAGGCAATGGAAGATGAAGAGGAATGGATTTGGGAGTGTTTATGGCTATTGAGAGGAGTGAATGACGAAGAGAAGTCGGGTGGGGTATTAAATAGGCCAAGACATCAAAACTCCCCGTTTCATCAAGTACCAGAGTTGTCTCAGTGCTTACTTGAGTAAGAACAAATGTTACTCGAGAAAGTCTTGCCCCAGGAAACATTCTGCCCTCGCTCACTCAAGTCACTCAAAATGTTATTCGAGTAGGTCCCACTTCAACCCTCGACTACTCAAGTAATACCACACCTTACTCAAGTAAACTCACATCCAAAGGCTCTTAGTAGATCACCCACTCACATTCACTTGAGTAACTCCATGTTTACTCGAGTAACCAAACACTTAGACAAATTTTGGGTCACCCAAACACCACCAATCAACAAACAACACCCCCGAACACCAAAGGATCAAATTGGAGGTGGATGGAATGCTACAGAAACCTAGTCAGAATGAGCGGGGTATTACATACACAGATAAGTATTTTTTATCAGATCCATTATTGCCGACGTGGCACACTCTGATTGGTTGCACATGGCCAATCAGAAAGATAGACGCAGCGAAGTTGGCTAACTTTCATTGGTTGAAAATAAGCACATAGACCAATCAAAATACGACCTGCGGCAAGGGTTGACTGAGTCAATTTTGACTATGTGGACCAATAGAAATCCAGCATGTGAAAATCAAAAGCTGAATCAAGTTTTACTGAATGCGCATCGTATAGGTGAAACTTTCAATTACAATGAATCTAACTTTCTTACAAGAAAGAATTTTAGTAAAAAAAAAACATATAGCAAAACAAAACACCAATATAAATTAATTCATACATGACAATAAAGGAAAATAAAAAAAGAACAAGAAGAATACGATACGAAGTTACCGAAACAACATAATCAGGCGGAAGGGAACATGCAACCATTGAGGACTCTGAAAGCACAATATCTCCAAATGAATCCTATCACAAAACTAAAGAAGAATCTGCACTTGAATTCAAACCCAAACTCAGTCCACTTTTGAGTCAATCCTTAGATAAAATAATTGACAATATTAAAAAGACCAGTCGTTATAGTCGAGAGTAGAAAATTCGGTCTCCAACATAAGAGAAAGCCTATAAATCAACTAACAGTTAAAGTTTAAAAAATATTCAGACTAAAACACAAAGCATTACCAGAGAGAATGAATGGAATTGAGAAGTTTCATAATTGCATACCGAAGCACATACAAAAACAAAAACAATTTAAACTAGATAATTGAACATGCGGGTAGGAGAGTGAAAATAATGGTGAAAACAAAGAAATCGAACTTATGTCATTGGATTCCTGAAGGATTTCTATTACATTATTACTTGAAACAAAACTGATAAAGTTGATAAATACCCATACCTTTAAGAGAGAGCACGGGACAAGCACAACGAAACAAGAAAGAAAGCGAAAAGATGGCGGCAAATGGTCTCTCGCCCGTTTCGGTTAAGAGTATTGTAGCTCTCTGATTTGATTCGATTTTATTTCTAGGTTGATTGGAGTATTGATTGATGATCTTAGATGTTTGATGATGTTATTGTGTAAGGTCGGGAGTTGTCAAGCCTTGGCAATGGTCTGACACATGTTCGGAATCGAAGAGAAATCAAGGAAGCCGAAATTGGAGGTCTAACATACGTTAGTATAATACTATGCACGTTAAGCACACCTTACGTATGTAATAATTGGACTTACGTACGTAAGACACAATTGCAGCACACGTGCGCATTTTCGTCGTTTGACATACATGAGCTGGGTTTCTGCAAGATTCACGTACATGAGCTTTACAGTGACGTATGTGAGATCGGGTTTTGAGCTCCAGAACACAATTTTTGACCTGTTAATGTACATAACTTTACTTCTAACGTACGTAAGGTCCACCTAACGCACATGAACCTTTGATTCACATATGTGAGCCTTCATTTTCTATATATATCTGAACCCCGACCATTCCGTTCGTCATTTGCATTTTTCACTCTCTCTCACCTTTAGATCGATTCTCTCACTTCCTCATTGCTTTCCCAGCGTTCCTAATCATCTTTGGAGATAAGATTATTATTCTTTTCTTGTTTTTGATTCCTCTTTCATGCTTTGATTCATGGTTTTGCATTTGGACGATTTGAACTAGGGTTTCAATTCTTGAATGATTTGTGATGTTCTGATGTTAGAGGATGCTTGTATGGGTTAGGTGGGACTTAGATGAACTTGTTTCAAGCCTTGAATGATGAGATTTGATGAGTTATTATGTGGGCTAGGGTTAGGTTCGGTTTTGGCCAAATTGATGTTGATTTTGAGTTTTTTTGGAGAAACCAATTATAAATTTGAGTTCCTGAGGTTTTTTAGAGCCAATGTAGGTGTTTATATTTAATTTCTATTAGTTGAATCGAAAGTTTGACTATTTGGGTAATTTTTCAATTAAAGACCAATCTTGATATTTTGCATTCTAGGGATCCAAATGGAATTTAGAATATTCTTTTGAGTGATTTGAATATTCTTGAATGTCTAAGGAGTTAAGAAAGGATTTGGAAATTGAATTGTATTTTTTTGTGAGATGTTCGATTCTCGAGGTGAGGGCATATGATCCTCTTTGGAATGGGTTCCTTTGGGTCGACGTTTGCATTGCATCATTTTACATTTTGGTACCGCTATAGTATCATATGTGTATCATATCATTGATATTGCTTTGATAAATTGTTTTTGCAGTGTATCCTGGTCTGTGAGGTAAGCCAGTCGCCAGTGGTACGTGTTTGGGTCATTCAGCTTGGATATCCAGGTGAGTGGAATGACAGCTTCAGACACATAAGTTGTGTCTTCTAAATTATATTATTTTTGATGTGTTCAGATCATATTTCTTAAATTGGACTAATCTAAGGATTGGTTAATTTAATAACATGATTATGTGCTTAATAATCAGCTTTTTGAATTGATATATATGTATTATATATCCCTTATTGTTTTTTAAATGCTCTTATTTCATGATTAATTGTTTTGATTTAAAGGTTATAGAATTTGACTTACATGGAGAATCTGCTCTTAAATTTATTACGTTTTTGTAATAAATGTTTTTGTTGGATTTTTTATGATTTTTGAAATAAATATTATGTTTTAATATTTATTATGGTATCGATAATAAACCTTTTGTTTTGAATTTTAAGATATGCTTTATTTAGAAAATGTTTGTATGGATTCAAGAATATTTTCTAAAACATGTATTGGTTTTTTGGATTAAATGTATTTTTGGAATAATACTGTGTTCAGTATTTTGAGATGTTTGCGCTAATAAACGTTTTTGTTGAACATTTTATATATTGGGAAAACAAGATGTATGTTCGGCAGGTTGCCTGTTTGGATATTTTTAAATAAATATCTGTATATGTTTTCAATAAACTATTTAGATATGGGGACACCTTTGTTAAAGGGATAAACGTTACCTTTGGTATACCAATGTGAAAGCTCAGTTACTAGGGTAGGTGGTAACACTCAATTATTAGGGTAGGTAGTAACCCGTGTGTCTAGTTAATACACGTAAGTATATGTTTCTAGTGGCGGAGCCCAAAATCATCACTGTTATTGTTATTGTTACTGTTATTAGTTCCCTATCACCGGTATCATGTTATTGTTACTGATGTTATTGCAAACGTTTTTGAAATGGTTTTCTATAGCTATTATCTATATAGCATGTGTATATTTATACATAAATTTTTGGATACACCTTCCTGAAATATTTCAGAAATTTCCCTTTGAATATATTTTGAAAAATATTATGCTCTGTAATTATTTTTGGGAAAATAGATATGAATTTTGTAAATCTTTTGAAAGGGATATTTTGGCTATTTCATGTTCTGAAAACTAAATATTTTATTCAAAATAAATATTTGGCAAATTTGAATGACTATCCGTTGTCTTCTTTGTTTGCGAAGATTTTGAAATGAATTTCAAAAACTATGGATTCGTATATAGTGTGTATACATATGTACACTTATATCTGCATGTGGTGTTTTTGAACCCTTCTCAAAATAGTCTTTGTGAGGCATGTACCAAGCGATCTGGAATGTCATTTCCTCACTATGCTTCTTACCCCTTCTTTTCAATCTATGTTCCTGTATTCCTAATTGCAGATGATTTTGTTTGATTTGCGACTTATCAGCATTCAACACCTAGTGAGAAATTCTGCAGTTGCAGTCAGTACCCTTTTGTTCAGGCCCAGTTATTTATTTTGTTAGTTGCTCCATACCGGTTTACTCGTAGGTGTATGTTTTGTAAACTTATTTGGTATTTAAACATGATTTACTATTTATCAAATATATTGTGATTATTGTTTAAACTTATGTTTTAAAAAAAATTGTTTGGATTTCCATTTACTACTTTGAAAAATTATTTATGTATCATTTTAAATATTATAGTTTTGGTTATGTTCATTTAGGCTTGTGCGAGATGGGTTGGGCTTCCACAGACGGTTTGCGTTGTGCGTTGGTCATAGGCCTGCAATGGGTCATGACGTGAACAATTCAGTTTATGCTTTTTAGCCCTTTTACTTCAGCATATGCATATGCGACGTGAAGAAGGCTAGGCAACAAGAAGGCAGACACGGACTGAACTGTCAGAGAGAGGCGGAGAGAGAAAAAGAGAGGGAGCTAGAGAACAAACGGTGGCAGAGAAAGAGAGGGAGAGAAGGAGCTGGAGAAGGAGACTAGGTGAGAAGAGGAGAGAGAGGCAGATAGGGAGGCGAAGAGAGAAAAGAGAGAAGGAGTAGGTGAAGGTGAGGAGGTCAGAAAGACGAGAGAAAGATGGGGAGAGGAGAGAAAATGTCAAAACAGAACGTATAAATATTTAGCTATAATTGAAATTATAATATAAAAAGGAGATAGGAAGTAGGGCTAAGCATGAGTCTTGGAGATTCCCGAACTGAACCGAATATTAGAGCCGAAAAGAACTGGAACTAAAAAAGAATCGTTGACTTTTGACTTTCTCCGAACCGAACTGAAAGTTTCATTTGGTCTGGGTCTGGATCTTAAGCAATATCTGAATCAAACCAAACCGAAACTATAACCGAAAATGTTATATATATATATATATAATCGTAGGTGTTCAAATCATAAAATATATACATATGTGTACAATAGGTGTGCAAAGGTGTTTTATACTATAAAAACATTAAATGTTATGATTTCTTGATCATAATTCCTTATTTGCAATTGCTGAAATATTAAGACATGATTAATGAGATTTATTTTATGTTGTTGGGTTTGATTATGTGTTTAAAAATTAACATATGATGGATGAGATTTATTTTGTCTTTGATATTGTTGAATTAATTAGTATGTAATTTGTAATCTTATGTTGTGTAGGTTAATATTTTGTAGTTCAATTTGTTTTTGGATTTAATTTTTGGTGTAGATTTACTTTTATGTTGGTTTAATTTGTTTGTAGATTCAATATTATGTTGTAAAATTTATTTACATGTATAAAATTTTGATTGAATGTGTTTTTTTTTTTTGGAAAAAAGGCCCAAGAATCGAATTAGAACTGTCTCATTTTCTCCATCTCGAAAGACCTGAAGAGCCGAACCGTTTTGTCCAGAAATTTCGAGTCTTTCGGTTTTCGGTTCGGTTATGGTTCTTAAAAAATAGAAGAACCGGAATTTCAAGTTGGTTCCGGTTCTTGGGTCAGACGCGATCCGAACCGACCCATGATCAACTTCCTCTTAATTATTATATTTTGATATTTATTTGAATATATAATAATTATATTTCAATCCCTATAGTCATTGGCATAAAAGTCTGATAAATATATTTTGAATTTTTACATTCATTATAATTATACTTAATTTTCATATACATCGATTAAAATTAAAAAAAGTCTTAATTTTCATAATAATTTATATCTCACTCTCGTTCATAGTTGAAGTCTCACTACAAGAGACATAGTTACCACTTCTTGTATCACCGCGTGTATTTATTCTCTGTCGCTAATGA
>CAODLS010995191.1:0-16643 GCA_948243855.1 Flueggea neowawraea | reverse complement strand
AAGTAGTAAAGCTTGGGCACTTTCTCAATATTGTTCATAGCATTCTTTAGGTCTGGGGACGTCTGTTTATAACCACTCTATGAATAGTAGTGGTTTCAAACTTCAAAGTAACCATTATGAGTAAATGGTAAAAACCTAATTTTTACTGGCGTCACCCTTTCTACTTGCATAGAAGACCATCTATGTGCATAGCCTTTGATTTGATTAGAGTTTAGAGTGCATTGATGCCCATTCTACATACCTTCTCTAAAATTTAATTTTTACTAACATTTGGATGAACACTTTTACGTGCTTAGAACCATAACTACGTGTGTAGGCTTCTTCTTCTATGTGCTTAGACACAAGCCATAACTTGCGTTGTCGATTTTCAAGATTGCACATTTGATTATCCACGTCAGAATGTCAGGAATAATCAAATTCGAATTTCAGGGAGTGTCTTGACAGTTGCCATTCTCTGCACTTTTACATGCGTAGTACCTAGTAACGTGTGCAGTGTCCTTCTTATGAAAGTTTACACCTTTAACCATCTATATGCATAGAGTCGTCTGTTTGCATAGAGATTGCATCTTTAAAGGTAACATCTTTGGACTTCTATGTTCTTTGTCACTTTTAATCTATGTGCCTTTTAAAAAATGTGACAACTTTTGATCATATAACATTCCTAACTATGTGACAACTTTTGATCATATAACATTCCTAACTATGTGTGTTTTAACATCCCTTACGTGCATAGAATTGTAGAGTAGTAACATCTAGGGATTGATTGAGTTTCTTTTAAGTGCTTAGAAGCTCTCTTCTACGTGCTTAAAAGAGATTTGGTATTCGCTGCCATCAGCTCTTGCAAATCTGTGTATGTAGCGTCTGTACTATGTTCTTAAAAACTGAGTTAACACTCTTAGTGGATGTAAGCACATATTCTACGTATGTTGCTTTATCATCTACGTGCGTAGAAGACATCCTTAGTGTACGTAGGAGAAATTACATGCTTAGCTTTACCTTTCCACATGTTTTGTTATTCATCAAAACTAAGTAGAATTCTACATGTTGACCAAAATTGGCTCAACATAGGAGAGTTGCTAAAATTGAAAAATTGAAGTTTAATAAATCGGAATGTGTACAGTTTCCTCATTTGAACAATTAAATAGAATAATTCATTTGACATAGTTTCTTAAAATATCAACATTGACCAATGGAATCGATATCGACTCAATTTGAAAATTCGTTTCAATTAATTTTTGCTACTTGTGCAGTCTTAAATGACCCCATTTAGGATAATACCATTTGCTTGGACCATACTCTCCACCTTTCTCAAATCTCAGTCCTTTCACTCAATATTCTTAAAACCGGAGCAAATCTTTACTGAAAAATCGACAAATCAACAATAAACGATCGGAGTTGTAGCCAAAGTCTATTCCAAAGACCGAAAATACATTGGGCTTATTTGGGAGAAGCATGTTTTATGTTTAGGGAAAATACTTTAACATCTCAGATTTGATGTATTATCCCATTACATATTGAGTTTTTAGAAGTATCCTATGACATCCCTCTACTATAACACTGTTAATTATGTTTAACAAAAACAATTGAAAGACAATATTACCATCTGTTACATCTTCATCGTTGTCATCGTCTCTCTTTTTTCTATTTTTAGCCCCATAAATTACATCTCTTTTTGTTTGACTCTCTCAAAGACAAATTTCATCCTTAAAACACCCTCAATTGGGAAACCAAAAAAGAAAACAGAAAAATTTGTTTGTAGCTTCTCCACACATGCACAAGCCACAAGCTCTAACCCAAAAAAAACCTCCATTAACCCAAACCAACAAACGAAAAAGCCAGATTATCTTGTAGCTATATCCCGTTCAATCTCCCTCCGTTTTCAAAAGTTGAACAAAACCTTGATGATAACAAAAGAAAAAACCCACTCTAGATTTTGTTTAATCTTGGGTGTTGTTCAAATAAAACAATAAAGTGGACAAAAGCCAAATTATTGTGAGGGTCAATTTTGTTTTCCATCAAAATTCGAAAGTTCATTGCTAGAGGAGAACAAGATGGAATGAGATTACCTTCAAGCCCATTTTCCATCAAATTAATTGTCTTTTCTTTTTAGAGGGAGAAGGGGTTAAGATAGAAAGAGCAAGAAATGGGGTTCAAATTAGAGGAGGAGAAGACAATTGAAGAGTATGAATGATTGGGCGAAGATGCAATTGGATTTGTATTTGGGTCTTTAGGTTTATACTTAGTAGTGGTGTTGCAAAGATGATGCAGAGAAGTGAAGAGAAGAGAAGAGAAGAGAAGAGAGAGGGGTTGTGTTAGATGAAGAAGGAACAACTTTTTCTTTTAGCAACAAAAGGAACGATTTTCTTTTTAAAGGTTTTGGAGAGTGAAAAAATGGGAAGAAGGAGAAAAAAGCATAATTATCATTAGGGATTAATTTTTGTGGGACATATGTGCTATGTTAACAAATTTGATGTGGCAAATCGGTTTTGACTAACGGAAGCAAGACATAGAGATGTGATACGAGTGTTTTGAAAACTTACGGATGCAATGGGAGAGTACGTCGAGATTCAGGGATTCTAAACTAATTTTCTCTAATAATTGATAATATTTCATAATAAAAAAAGTAGGCAGGTTTGGACATGTAAAATTGGAACCCGAACCGACAAACTGGACCAGTCAAAACTGATTAAAATTGGAACCGAATTGGATCCGGAATCGGCCGACTAAAATCGGAGGATTGCGGTTTAGATTTCGGTTCTATCCCTTTACAAACCTCCGATGGTTCAACCAGCAGTTCCTAACCGTTGGAACCGCCCATTTCCTTTTTTTTAATTTTTTAATTTTTTTGTTTTTCAATTCTATAAATACTCACATCCCATTCCTATCAATTTTACACAATTTCTTCTCTCTCAATCTCAATCTCTTCTATGCTCTCACTTTCTCAAAAATTCATTTTGCTCTAAATTTCTCTTATTAATTATTTATATATTTTATTATTGTAATTACGTTTTCTATATTTCTCAAAGTTATTTTTTGCAATTAAATTTTTCAAACTTTTCTACCTTTTACTATAGTTTAATTTAATTATTTAATTATTTTATTACATTTAATTAATATTTACATATTTATTTTAGAATAATGAAATATTTTGGTGGAAATAGAAATTTTGAAAGTGTTGAAATTGAAAATGTTGGAACTCAAGAGAGTCAAACTCAACCAATTCCTACCCAAGGAGATGAGGGGGAAGCGGAAGGAAAAGTTTCTAGTTTTGATATTTTTAAAATTTATTTTAAGAAAATTCATAGTGGTGACAAAAAATTTAAAATTTTTTGTAATTATTGTTCGCAGGAATACTCGTTCAAACATGGAGGGGGTCATGGAACATTTCAAAAACATATAATAAATAAGCATCCAAAAAAAGTGGGAATGACGAGAGGACAAACACAACTTACCGGGTTTACTTCTTCTTCCTCTCAACCTAATTTATTTCTTTATAATCATGATGAATCTAGTATGGGTTTTGCCCAAATGGTTGTTGTTGGTCATTTATCATTTAGTTTTGCTGAAAATTTGGGATTTAATAAATGGGTTAAAGAACATTGTCAACCGGCTTATAAACTAATTACTAGACATTTGGTTAGAAAAAAATTGCTTAAATTGTATAAAAACTAAAAAAAAAAGAATTAGTAAATTATTTTCAATCAAATGGTATACATGTTTCTATTTGTTCCGATATTTGTAATGATCATACTTTGACGCATTCATATATAGTCATTACATGTCATTGGATTGATGAAAACCTTATTTTACAAAAAAGATTTTTAGCATATAGTTGTTTTGATGAATCTCATTCCGCATTAAATATTTGCAGATTAATTCATAATATTTTAGAAGAATATATGTTGGTTAATAGAATTTTTTCAATTTCATTTGATAATGCATCGGCTAATAATTCTTGTGTTAATGATTTAAAAAATATTTGTCAACCCAATTTTGGTGGACGATTTTTTCATATACGATGTATTTGTCATATTTTAAATTTATGTGCTCAAGATAGTTTACAAGCAATGAGTGTTTATATTCAACCAATTAAAAATATTCTTTCTTATATGTGGGTTCGCCTTAAGACCCAATGAGAATGGGCAAATTTTTGTATTCGAAATAGTAAAAAACCAAAACATTTTGCAAAAGATGTTTGTACTCGTTAGAACTCGGCTTTCAAATTACTTTCTCAATCTATTGATTACAAAAATTTATTATATTCTTTTGCCTCTAATACATTTCAGGTAGTAATCTTTTACCTATTACTTGGAATATTTGTGAAAAACTTATGTAAATTTTACAATGTTTTAATGATGCTACTAATTTTTTTAGTCATGTTTATAAAATCACTTCACATGAGTTTTTAGAACAAGCATTAAACATAGCTAATGCATTTAATGAGGGCGAGAAAATTGAAGAAATTCAATATTTCGTCCTTCAAATGAAATTGAAATGATTAAATTATTTTAAATTTATTCTCGAAATTTATCTTGTTGTATTTATTTTTTATCCTAGAATTAACAATAAATTTGATTTTTTGAAAGATATTTTAGAACTTATTATTCATTGTTAGGATTAGAAAATGAAGATGATATTGATGTTTTACAAATTGTTACTAGAGTTATGCTTTTAATAAATGAATTATTAGAATTTTTTTCTATTCCTTGTTCAAATGAGGAATCAGGTTCATCCTCACTTCCTCCTATCCCTACCTCCTCCTCATCATTGTTCGTGGGATCCAAATTGATAGCGGTTAGGCGGAAGAAATCAAGGAGTTCTTCAAGCACAAATAATAAGTTTGAAGTTTATCTAACCACTGTTTTTTAGGTTGGTGGTGATTTTCAGATTTTAGATTTTTGGAAGCAATACAATATGACATTTCCTACCGTTTCGAATGTTGCAATCCAAGTTCTAGCCGTTCCCGCCTCTACCGTGGCGGTTGAGCAAATTTTTAGTATTGGAGGCAACATTTTAGATTCTATGAGATCAAGATTGGCACCTGAGGCATTGGAAGCCCAAGTTTGTGTTGATGATTGATCGATGGCACTTCAAAGGACTCAAGACCAACTCCATTCATCATTCGAAGGTGAAGAGTTCTTTGATGGTGGCTCTTCCACAACAAACACTTCCGACTCTAACGATGAGAATTAGTTTAGTTTTTTTTCCTTTTTTACTTGTATTCTAATTTATCATGTATTGTTAATTATTGTATACCTGTATTGTATAATTAAATTCGGTATTGTAACCACAGTTTTTGTAATATTCTGTCTTTTCTAATCGAAATTCTTTGGAATTCAGTCTAGACTTCAGGGAAACTAGGGGTCTTGGGTGGTTAACCCCGATTGAGAATGTTTAGAGGTGGTGTCGTGTGTGTAAAACACGTAGGAATCCATCTGTGTGTGTTACGGATGGTTTCTACGTGCATAGATTGACATCAGAGGATCATCTACATGCGTTCGAAAGAGTCCTACGTGCGTAGATCGATACCTGACTCTAACTGTGAACACGTCTGTGCACGTTTGTGTGCATTGGAGATGTCAATCAGACTTGAACAATTGGAGGTGAGCATGGTGATCTACGTGCACAGTATATGGTAGTACGCAAGTTGATCCTTGAGCTGTGAAGGAAAGGCTATCAGATCTGCCTTCTACGCACATAGAGGCTCCGACTACGCACGTAGAGCATGGTCTACTAGCATAGAGAGGGGTTCAACGCACGTAGATGGGCCTTTTCAGGGCGACGTAAATGACATACAACATCTTAGTTTGCGGGTCTATAAATACACCCACCTACTTCACTCTTCTGTCATAACTCCTACCAACTACTGAACTTACTCCAGATATCAGTTCTCTCCCTCTCCCATATCTCTACCATCTATTCTCTTGCATCATTAAGGTAAGAAACATCTGAAATCCCTTCATTTCTTCATTTTCTGCCTTGCATCTACCCATCTAGGGTTTCTCCAAAAATGAATGATTGGCTCAGATCTATTCATTCTAGGTTTAGGGAAGTTAATCATTGTTAGATTAAGGATGTTTAAGGTTGGAATATCAATATTTCAACTTCAGTTTTGGGAGATTTCCTGTTTGGATGAAATGGGTCAAATCCGAGCTAGGGTTCCGGATTTTATGGATTTCTTGTTGAATCCAAAGTTGTTTCTATTGTATAAGGTTAGAACTAAGTTAGGAATGTCTTGATTTCAGTTGGGCTTGATGATTGAATGGATCATTCATCATAGGTCCCGAAATCCGAACTTGAGGGTGGGGAATCTTGATGATTTTGAGTTGGTTTGTTTCATTTGATGTTAGATTCATGACTAGAGGTCCACTATGTCACATGTGTGTGATCGATCAGTTGCGAATTGATCAAATTGGGAGATTTGAACATTTAGCATTCGATGTCATCGAGGTTTAGATAACGTTTGCATTATATGCATACATTCGGTATCGCCACAGTACCAGCATCATATTCTGATAAGTTGAATGTGATTTATTTATTTTAGCTTCTTTTGCCTATCAGCACGACCAGACAGGTACCAGTGGTGCTTAATTGGAGTTCAGTTTGTCTACCAGGTGAGTGGGATGAGAGTTTCAGACACATAGGTTGTGCCTTTCAAAAATTATATTTTTTGTTGTGTTCAGGCTATATCTGTAATTGGACAAATTAATAAGTGAAATCATAAGAAATCAGATTATGTGAGATAAGATAAATTCAATTATCAAGATGGACATTAATATATGTCCTTATCAGTATCAGTAGTAGCTATCAGTGCATGTGTGTGTTTTCAGTATAAGATATATATATAATATGTTAATTTGGGACACTCAGCTACGGAGAGGCATAACCTATGGTATACCATTGATCAGTTATATGTAGTTACCAGGATTGGTGGTAACCCATGTGTTTAAAATCATACGAGATCAGTATATCCAGTTACCAGGTTAAGTGGTAACCCGTATTTCTAGCGCAAGCACACGAGATTAATTTACATCTGGTGGCATTGCCACGTCATGTGATATCAGGTGGCTGAGTCCACATCAAATCAGTTTTGTCCCCATCATATATCTAGTATTTTGATATATGTATATGTATAACAACTTGGATCTTATGCATGATGTATGTGTTTGCTGAGGGTGCGAACATTTTACAAATGAGTTTCAAAGCTAAATATATGTAGAGTGTATATATATGTATTCAGTATATCACATGTGGTATTTGCGAATGTTTTCAAAACGGTCTGTGTGATGCACGCATAAGGCACTTTGTAGTGTTGTCCCTCACTGAGATTTCTCACCCCCTCCCTTAAAAATTTTCAGGTGCTATTTGACTCAGCAATCATCCGGCATTCAGATACTCAGTGAAGCATCCATGATTTGGTTAGTAGATGCCCTTTTGCTCAGGCTCGTTATTTTGTTAGAGCTTCGCACCGAATGCTTGTAGGGTACTGGGTTGTATTTTGATTTTTGAGACATTGATATTTCATTTATACGATTTGTATATACATATTCATTAGATTATCAATTATGATATATTTTAGTATATATGTGGTTGTAACCATTTTATACTTGTATGTATGTCAAATGATTTTTTTTGGGTAGTATATCTATTATCCGAGGCTTGTGCGGGATGGATTGGGCTTCCACAGATGGTCTGCCTCGTACGCCGGTCATGATCCAAAAACTGGTCGTGACAAAGGTGGTATCAGAGCCTTGGGTTGTCGTCTAGTCTGGGTCGGTGTGGAGCATAGGTATCCTTGATTGAGTCAGCTTGAATTGTTTGTGTATATCTTTCTGAGAAATTTTGTGGTACTGTGGCGATCAGTGGTGGTTGAGTTATGAGATCAATGGGTATGTTAGCTGGGCTGAGTTTAGAGATGAGCTCATCATATCTATCCTTCCTCGGAGTATTAGGGATAAGAAGGTAGATGAGTTCAACGATTTTTGCAGATTGAGAGCGGAGCCTCAGATTAGTCAGGCTAGGGGTAGGGGCTCAGGCACAATTAATGCAGGTGCTGTGGGAGGCACAACAGGATCTGATGGCCGTGGTCAGAGTACTCAGACTAGTGGTCGCGATCAGTCCGGTCAGATTAGTGGTATCATCTGACTCGCTAGAAGGCTTAGACCTCCAATGCTGTTGTTACTGGTATGCTCTTTATTTCTGACACCCTTATACGTATTATTTCACACTGAGCATCGTATTCATTCATTACCCACCATTTTTTGAGTGGGTCGAGATTGTGTGATCTTGTTTGAAGGGTGTGAGCTAGTCGCTGATATTATATTATTATATGTGAGAGAGTTTGATGTCATCCTGGGTATGGATTGACTTTCTGATTGGCATGCTACATTAGACTGCTTTGCCAATAAGGTATGTTTTCAACCGCCTAGGCAAACAGAGTTCTGCTACCAGGGTGAACAAGACAGTGTGGTACGAAGCTATGTGTCTACTGTCAGAGTAGAAAGGATGATTCGTTTGGGTTGTGAAGCATACCTATCATTGTGCTCACTAAACCATAGAGTTTGGAGTGGAGTTTGGAGGATGTACAAGTGGTATGAGAGTTTTCAGATGTATTTCCTAAGGAGTTGCCAGGATTACCATCAGATTAGGAGATTAAGTCGCTATTGAGGTACTGCATGGTACCGATCCGATATCGATTCCACCGTATCAGATGGCACCAACAGAGTTGAAGGAGTTAGAGACTCAATTGAGGGAGTTGTTGAACAAGGGATTTATTCGACTGAGCATTTCAACTTGGGGCACTCTGTTTTATTTGTCAAGAAGAAAGATGGGAGTCTTCGCATGTGCATCGATTACCGACAGCTTAACAAGGTAACGATGAAGAACCGATATCCACTTCGGAGGATAGATGATCTGTTTGACCAGTTGCAGGGAGCGCAATGGTTTTCTAAGATCGAATTGAGGTCAGGATATCGTCAATTGAGGATCAGGGGTGAGGATGTTCCCAAGACAGCCTTTCGGACTAGGTATGGTCATTATGAGTTCCCAGTGATGTTGTTTGGTTTGACTAACGCACCAGCGACATTTATGAATTTGATGAACAGGGTGTTAGGTCTTACCTGGGTCGATTTGTCATCGTCTTTATCGACGACATATTGTTTTATTCGAAGAGTAGGGAGGAACACAAGGACCATTTGAGGTCAGTACTGCAGACATTACGAGAGCATCAACTTTATGCGAAGTTCTCGAAGTGTGAGTTCTGGCTGGAACAAGTAGCATTTCTAGGACATGTGGTGTCCAAAGATGGTATTATGGTGGATCCAAAGAAGGTAGAGGCAGTACTCTATTGGGAGAGGCCAAAAATCGTTACGGAGATCCGAAGTTTCTTAGGGATGGTCGGGTATTATAGAAGGTTTATCCAGGACTTTTCTCAAATTGCAGCTCCTATGACCCAATTGACTCAGAAAGGGTTAAATTTGTGTGGTCTGATAGATTTGAGGATAGTTTTCTGAAGCTGAAGAAGTGTATGACGAGTGCACCAGTGTTGGTTTTGTCATCGGGCTCAAGAGGCTTTGCAGTGTACTGTGATGCATCTAGAGTTGGCCTAGGTTATGTATTGATGCAACATGGTAAGGTGATCGCCTATGCATCGAGACAGCGTAAAAATCACGAACAAAATTACCCAACGCACGACTTGGAGTTAGCAGCAGTGGTTTTTGCACTTAAGATATGGAGACATTATCTATACGGAGATACTTTTGAGTTCTACACAGATCATAAAAGTATAAAGTACATTTTCGGGCAGCGAGACCTGAATATGAGGCAAAGACATTGGCTGGAGTTGCTGAATGATTATGATTGCACCATATCATATCATCTTGGCAAGGCTAATATCGTTGCCGACGCTTTGAGTAGGAAGTCGGTGGGTAGCTTGGCTCATATATCTATGAAGAGATGGCATGCAGTGTCTGAATGACAACGTTTGATGGAATCTGGGGTTGAGCTACAACTTGACGATTTAGGGGTCTTGCTTGGGCACGTTGGGGTGAGGCCTATATTGTTGGATCGGATCCGAGAGGCTTAGAAGGAGGATTCTGATATGTAGAGTTTAATGGAGAAGGTGAAATCGTCTAGTGTACCTGGGTTCAGTGTTGATGATTCTAATGTACTTTGGTTTGGACTGAGGTTATGTGTACTATTACCTGGTGGGTTACACTAGGAGATTATGATCGAGGGTCACAACTCCGCATATTCCATACACCCAGGGTACATTAAGATGTATCAGGACCTTCGAGAGTCCTATTGGTGGTCAGGGATGACGAAGGATATATCTGAGTTTGTCAGTCGATGTTTAACCTGCCAGCAGGTTAAGTTTGAGCATCAACGTCCTTCTGGCCTAATGCAGCAGTTACCTCTTCCCGACTGGAAGTGGGACCGCATTACGATGGACTTTGTTATTGGGTTACCGAAGACATCTTATAGATATGACTCCATCTGGGTTATTGTTGATCGATTGACCAAATCGGTCGTGTCAATATGACATATGGAGCGGCATGACTAGCGAAGTTATATGTGGAAAGGATTGTATGTTTGCATGGTGTGCCAGTCTCTATTGTGTCGGACAGAGGACTTCAGTTCACCTCGCAGTTTTGGCAAAAAATGCAAGAAGAGTTGGGTACCCAATTGGAGTTGGGTACCGCTTTTCATCCACAGACCGATGGTCAATCCTAGCGCACAATTCAGACATTGCAGGACATGTTCAGAGCGTGTGCTGTGGATTTTGCTGGGAGTTGGGATTCCCATTTGCCATTGGTAGAGTTTTCCTATAACAACTCATACCATTCGAGCATCGGGATGACGCCCTACGAGGCATTAAATGGCAGAAAGTGTAGATCTCCTCTGTGTTGGGCTGAGGCTGGTGAGAGAAAGCCCTTGGAGCCATATCTTATTTTGGAGACTACTAAGAAAGTTAGGCTGATCCAGCAGAGGATCCAAACTGCTCATAGTCGTCAGAAGAGTTACGTTGATCTAAAGAGTAAACATTTGAGTTCATTGTTGGTGACCATGTATTTCTCAAAGTGTCGCCAATGAAAGGTGTAATGAGATTTGGGAAGAAGGGCAAGTTGAGCCCAAGATATATTGGTCCATTTGAGATCATCGGTCGTATGGGGGCTGTGGCATATGAGTTGGCATTACCGCCTCAGTTTGCTTCTGTACACCCGGTGTTTCATATTTCACTTCTGAGGAAGTATGTTTTTGACCCATCCCATATCTTGGCACCATAAGCAGTCGAGGTGAGACCTGACTTATCCTATGATGAGATGCCAGTGAGGATTGTTAACCGACAAGTCAAGAGACTCAGGAACAAGGAGATAGCGTCAGTGAAGGTGATCTGAAGGCATCACTCAGTTGAGGAGGCCACTTGGGAGCCCGAGGAGGAGATGCGACGTAGATATCCGTATTTATTTGACTCAGCAGATCATTAGGTCAGTACCTTTTATCTCTATCTCTGCTCATATTTATTTGGCATTCTAAGTTTTGCATTTATGGCATGATCCGTATTCGTTAGTGCGCATCAGTATACCTAGATGTAAGAGAGTTGTACATCAGTAAGACTTGTTAGTCTCTACATGTAATTAGTTGAGATTTGAGGTTTCGAGTCTTTAGGTGAGACTTACATATGGTTAGGGTATTGGATAATATACCGAATTCTTCTGTAGTCATTTAGTTTTGTTGCGTGGAAATTCGGGATGAATTTCTTTTGAAGGGGAAAGTATGTAATATTCCGTCTTTTCTAATCAGAATTCTATGGAATTCCGTCTAGACTTTAGGGAAACTCGGGGTCTTGGGTGGTTAACCCCGATTGAGAATGTTTAGAGGTGGTGTCATGTGTGTAAAACACGTAGGAGGCCATCTGTGTGCATTGTGGATGGTTTCTACGTGCATAGATTGACATTAGAGGGTCATCAACGTGTGTTCGATAGAGTCCTATGCGAGTAGATCGATACCTGACTCAAACCGTGAACACGTCTATGCACATCTGTATAAGTTGGAAACGCCCATGCACATTGGACGTCAATCGGACTTGAACAATTGGAGGTGAGTATGATGATCTACGTGCACAGTATATGGTAGTACGCACGTTGATCCTTAAGCTGCTAAGGAAAGGCTGTCAGATCTGCCATCTATGCACACAGAGGCTCCGACTACGCACGTAGAGCATGGTCTACGCGCGTAGAGAGGGGTTCAACTCACGTAGATGTGCCTTTTCTGGGCGACGCAAATGACATGCCATGTCTCAGTTCGCGGGTCTATAAATACACCCACCTACTTTACTCTTCTGTCATAACTCCTCCCAACCACTGAAATTACTCCAGAGATCAGTTCTCTCCCTCTCCCATATCTCTAAAATCTGTTCTCTTGCATCATTAAGGTAAGAAACATCAAAAATCCTTTGTTCATTTTCTGCCTTGCATCTACCCATCTAGGGTGTCTCCAAAAATGAATGATTGGCTCAAATCTTTTCATTTTGGGTTTAAGAAAGTTAATCATTGTTAGATTAAGGATGTTTAAGGTTGGAATATCAGGATTTCAACTTCAGTTTTGGGAGATTTCCCGTTTGGATGAAATGGGTCAAATTCGAGCTAGGGTTCTGAATTTTTATGGATTTCTTGTTGAATCCGAAGTTGTTTCTGTTGTATAAGGTTATAACTAAATTAGGAATGCCTTGATTTCAATTGGGCTTGATGATTGAACAGATCATTCATCATGGGTCCCAAAATCTGAACTTGAGGGGGGGGGGGGGGAATCTTGATGATTCTGATTTGGTTTTTTTGATTTGATCTAGATTCATTAATAGAGGACCAATATGGCACGTATGTGTGAGCGATCAGTGAGGAATTGATCGAATAGAGAGATTTGCACTATTAGCATCCAATGTCATCGAGGTTTAGATGACGTTTTCATTACATGCATACATTCGGTACCGCCACAGTACCAACATCCTATTCTGATCAGTTGAATGTAATTTATTTGTTTCAGCTTCTTGTGCCTATCAGCACGACCAACTAGGTACCAGTGGTGCTTGATTGGAGTTCAACTTGTCTACCAAGTGAGTGGGATGACAGCTTCAGACACATAGACTGTGTCTTTCAGAAATTATATGTTTTGTTGTGTTCAGGCTATATCCGTAATCAGACTAATTAATAAGTGAAATCATAAGAAATCAGATTATGTGAGATAAGATAAATTCAATTATCAGGATGGACGTTAGTATATGTCCTTATCAGTATCAGTAGTAGCTATCAGTGCATGTGTGTGTTTCCATTATAAGATATATATATATATATATATATATATATATATATATATATATATATATATAATATTGATTTGGGACACTCAACTACGGAGAGGCACAACCTATGGTATACCATTGATCAGTTGTATCCAGTTACCAGGTTAGGTGGTAACCCGTGTGTCTAGCGCAAGCACATGAGATCAGTTTACATCAGGTGGCGTCGCCACGTCATGTGATATCAGGTGGCTGAGTTCACATCAGATCAATTTCATCCCCATCATATATCTAGTATATTGATATACGTATATGTATAACAACTTGGATCTTATGCATGATGTATGTGTTTGCTGAGGGTGCGGACATTTTACAAATGAGTTTCAAAGCTAAATATATGTAGAGTGTATATATATGTGTTCAGTATATCACATGTGGTATTTGCGAACGTTTTCAAAACGGTCTATGTGATGCACACATGATGCGTTCTGGAGTGTTGTCCCTCACTAAGATTTATCACCACCTCCCTTAAAAATATCCAGGTGCTATTTGACTCAGCAACCATCCGACATTCAGATACTCAGTGAGGCATCCTTGATTTGGTTAGTAGATGCCCTTTTGCTCGGGCTCGTTATTTTGTTAGAGCTTCGCATCGAATGCTTGTGGGGTACTGGGTTGTATTTTGATTTTTGTGACATTGACATTTCATGTACACGATTTGTATATACATATTCATTGGATTATCATTTATGATATATTTTAGTATATATGTGGTTGTAACCATTTTATACTTGTATGTATGTCAAATGATTTTTTCTAGGTAGTATATCTGTTATCTGAGGCTTGTGCGGGATGGATCAGACTTTCACAGATGGTCTGCCTCGTACACCGGTCATGATCTGAAAACGGGTCATGACAGTATTCCTCCGCTACAAGTAAGGGCATCTAATAAAATTTAATGAATTTTTTTATTTTGTTTAAAATTATGTGATGTAATTACTAGTAGAATAGTTAATTTGTTTGGAAATTATTTAAAAAAATCTTTGAAATACAATGTATTATTGGTACTATAGTTAATTATTAAATATAACAAAATTTACAAACTGAAAAAAAAAATTGATGGGATAAAATAACGGATCAAAAACAATTTTTTTTTAAAAAGAGGAAATCAAACCGAAACCAAACCAAATTGGCTGTTAAACCGACGATTAAATCAGTCAAAACTGATCAAAACAGAAACCGAAACCAAATCAAATTGGAACCGAAACAGGAACCGATGATTCCCAAACGGGCAACAACTCTACCCGCGGGTTAACTATTGAAGTTGGAAAATTTAAAGTAAATTTTTCGTAGCGTACCCATCAAAACAGACCCAACAGCCACACTGCTCTCTTCCTCAAATTTGTGTTTTCTTCGCCACCAGTTCACCGCAGCGCCCCTGTTGCCGTGCGCCGTTTGCTGCTCTCCTTCCGCCACCGCATTGCACTACTGCCGGCCTTTCAGGTATGCATTTACTATGGTTCTTTTCTTTTCTGTTTTTGGGTTTCCTTCTTTACTCTCTAGTTAATTAGAAATCAAAATCATACTCCTCCTTCGCTTGAGAGCTGTTAATCGTATTACATGAATTGTTGAGCAATTTTTTTCTCGTAGTGTTCTTTCTGTGAAATGTATAATTAATCAACAAAGAAACCCTACAGTGAAACTTAATTTTTGTTTTGGACCTTGATAATCTAATTTGAGCTCACTATGCTTGCAATTTTCCAAGATAGACACAAATGGAGAAGAAAGGTAGAAAGAAGAGCATAAATCACAAGGAGAATTTTGATGGCAGTGGAGATGATGATGATGGAGTTTGCTTCTTGTTTGGTCAACAACAAGGCACTCTAGCTGAGTTCGTATGTGTTGCTGTATTTGGGTTACTGGTGAGAGTTGCTGTATCCCTCCACTCGTACTCCGGTGCTGGCATCCCACCAAAGTTTGGAGACTTTGAGGCACAGCGGCATTGGATGGAGATCACCCTAAATCTGCCGGTCAAAGAGTGGTACTGCAACAGCACCACAAATGATCTTACTTACTGGGGACTTGATTACCCTCCTTTTACTGCCTACCAAAGTTATGTCCATGGTCTTTTTCTTCAATATTTTGAACCCAACTCAGTTGCCCTCTTCAGTTCTCGTGGCCATGAAACCTATCTTGGGTGTGTATCATTAGTATATTTTGACTGCTGTCCTTTTCTAATTTAGTTGGTGACAAATTCTGTTGGGAATTTAATGGACAGTTTTTTTTTTGCAGGAAGCTTCTTATGAGGTGGACAGTCTTATCTTCTGAGGCACTGGTATTCTTTCCTGCAGTCCTTTACTTTGTTTTTGTGTATAATGTTGGTTGCTCCAGTGACCGTAAAAGTGAAGTGGCATGGCATATTGCAGTTATTCTGATCAACCCATGCTTGATCTTGATCGACCATGGTCATTTTCAGGTTTTAAAGGACTACTGCTTGCATCTTTCTTTCTTTCTTTCTCTTTTTTTTTTTGTCCAATGGTTGAAGTATACTTATTGTGCTTCACCCTACATGGTCTTGTTTCAGTATAACTGTATCAGCTTAGGCCTAGCTGTAGGCGCTATTGCTGCTATTCTGTCTGGGAAAGATCTTGTAGCTTCTGTCCTCTTTTGTCTTTCCCTCAACCATAAACAGGTACCTTTCTCACTGCAATGTGTCTTTCTAAATCTGAATATTTCACCAGGGAGATCTTGTCTGATTTATTTGATATAAAAGGGACATTTTTTTTGTTATTGATTCAGAGAAGATGCTTATGGTGATTGACGGTATGCTATGTATGAATTATTGACTATTTATTCTATCTTATAACTGTAAATGTATTGCTGCTGTCTGTTTGTTACTAGATTCTATATCCATAGAGTCCATGTTGGGGTGACGAACTGGTTTAGGTCTTTTATTACGTGCCTAATCCTCATTGGATAGTTTCTTTCTTTTCTGCTTCCAAATGTTGTTGAGCAAATCTAAACCATGGTCAATGCTTGCTGCACGTTTTGATAACAGCTTCTTTTTCGTGCAGATGATTGCATATTTTGCACCAGCGTTTTTCAGCCATCTTTTGGGGAAATGCCTAAGTCGTAACAATCCCCTGCTTGAGGTTTCAAAACTGGGTTTGGTGGTCTTAGGAGCGCTCGCTGTTGTTTGGTGGCCATGTCTCTATTCCAAAGATGCCATTTTGAGGGTAAAGGCAGTGCTAACCACCAACTTTTATCTGGAAACGCAACTTGCTTTTTAATCTATTGGTCACCATTTTTGTGTAGTTACCTACATTGGAAGAAATTGTGCTTTATGCTT
>CAODLS010995118.1:0-10310 GCA_948243855.1 Flueggea neowawraea | reverse complement strand
TTTTGCATATTACATGTGAATCAGAAAACAAGGGTAAAAATATTGAAGTAGTTACAGGAACTGCATATATATTCTTGATGGAGGTGTTCTTATTACTGTTCTGGTTTCCCTGTAAATGAAAAACTAACATCTTTTTTTTTTCTTGTTTGGGTTAGATTTACCAATCGAGAAGGCATTGATTTCTCAGATGCCCAATCCTTCTGACCATAAGTAAGTGTTGATGTGCTTTTTTAACGAGTGTTAAAAAATCTACACAGAAAATTGTAGAGTTCTCAGTAGTCTTAGTCTATGATCTTTGTTGCCGATACAAGGCAATCTGCAAATTTCAGTAGATCTTTCAGTATACCTGGAGGCTTCTGATCTGGTCTCCTTTTTTTTTTGTCGTCTTTGCACATATGACAATTTTTTTTTTCTATTTGTTGGATTTATGGTTGTAACGCAACAAAAATAGTAATATCGTTACTAGTGTTTTGAAAAGGGAGTTTATTCTTCGGGATGAAATTTATCCGTGATGCATCATTTTTCAGCTTTTGGTAACAATCTATGCACAATAATGTTTTTGCTGGTTAGAGACATGGTTGGTCAGTGCATTTCTCTGGCATTCTTGTTTTCGTTGTTTCCAAATGCTCTTTCAAATAAGAAGTCTGTCTTCTGAATGCCAGAAAGGTCTTGCAGTATATGATTTATTCTTTTTCCTCTCTGATCTCATGTTTTCTTCTTTAATTACTGAAAATGATGGATTGAGCAGGACGAAGGCTGAAAGGGGTGGAGGTCTTTCACATGTCGAATGAAGAACAAGCGCTCAACTTAATTCTTTGTGAACAACTGAAGAATTAAGTGTGAAATGAGACTTTTGATAACTGCAAGTACACAAATTCAAAGGTCTTACCCCGTTTCGGGGTATTCCTTTTTCACCCCCTTCTTTTCTTTCTAAAATGTAATAGCTTATGTTGTGAAGAAGAAAAAGATTCTTATTATATGCAGCTTCTGAGAGATGAGTGCTTCATTTACTCTGCAAAAGTTTCTATGATTGCAAGTTTCTATTATTCCTCCACAGTTCGCTTCTGATATATTGGTTGCTATTAATAGCACTCATGGAAACTTAGGCATCATTTTCTTATATTACCATCACCAACAAACCATTTGCATCCCTTTTGAATCAGTTCCTGTATATCCCACACACCCAAATTCTATTACTGGCCCAACTTATTGTGACATGTCTCCCCGTAGCTTTATTGAATCTGTTTTGGCTGATCATATAGCAGAACATTGAAGCTGAAATGTAAATTTCATAAAAAGAAGAAACTCGATGTGTAGCAAGTCGAGTTTCTAGAAGTATCTGGCCTTTAACACTTCAGCCATAGCCATTAAAGAATTCAGTTCGGTGAGAATTTGCCAAGCTCGTTTGCTTAGTATTGCCAGGTTGAATACTCTGTAATTCATTTAAAGCCAAGGCCACCAATGTTTTTGTGAAGACAAAGTCTTTGCCATACCATACAAAGTATCCCAACAAAATATGTTCAGAAAATTATTCGTTATTCATACATACAGAGCTGCTTCAGCAAAAGAACAACCCCCAAAACTAATTTGGGATTACCTGGCCAATAGATTTTATTAAAACCTCATTTCTAGCTCTTGAATAGTTACAATTGAGCAAAAGAACATACATAAGGTTAATTACATAACTATTGATTGCCTATAATCGAACAAGAAGGGCAAAGAAGATACTTTCTAAACTCTGCAAGAGCCTATCCATCATGTTAAATTAACAAGTCCAGTAATACCTCCTTTTGCTCCTTTATAGAAACAGAAAGAACAGCATCCAACGTATCTGGATTCTTAATAAGAAAAATGTATGCACTCCTTAACGTTTTCCCTTCAAATCCAAATCCATCGACTAAATTCCAAGTATCTCTTTTTGATAGTTCGGACTTATCTTTTGACAGGTCAAATTCCAAGTGAGCTTTTAAGAGTTTCAAATGATTTCTTAGTTGCTTTAGCGACATTATCCATTTCTTCCTTCATATCCAAAGCAACAACTAGGGGTGTAATCGAATCAAACTGAACCGAATTTTAGAGTGTTCAAGCTAAGCTTGAATGAAATATTTCGAGTTCGATCTCAAAATCACGTTCAAGCTTGGCTCATCACAAGACTCGCGAGCTTTTCAAGCTAGGCTTTCGCAAGCTTGTGAACTTTTCGAACTAGGTTCAAATAAAATTGTAAACGAGGTTTGCACGTTTAAACTTGGCAAAAGCTCTAAAAAGAATAAAATCAAAGCTTAAATAAACTCATGTTGAGCAAATATAGTCGAACTAAGAACAATTAGAAGTTTCAACTTGTTTTACAAGTTCAGCCAATAATATAAGATTATCTGCAAACATGCTTATATTTTTATAAGTATGGTCAATTAGTACAAGATTACACTTTTGTCGATGTATCCCAAATATTAAATATTATTTCAAATATAAGCATATTTTTAATAATTTAGTTTAAAATACACACACACATATATATATACGAGCTTTTTGAAGAGTTTGTTCATGAACACACAAACAAGTATGTTAGCAAGCTTTTCGAGCCGAGTTTCGGGGTGTTTAAACTCGGCTCGTTTATTAATTCGAGTTTAAAATCTTATTTAAGATCTGCTCGTTAAACTAACTAAGTCACGAATGAATTTTTATAAAGTCGAATGCCAACTCGACTCATTTATAGCCTTAGCAACAACATCATCTTTTTGTGAAACTATCTTCTTAATATCAACAATCTTTCCTTAAGCCGATTCCCGGGATGGAGAGCTTTGTTTAGGGACAATTACTATTGTGTCTTTGAGTTATATCGTAATCTCTTATTCAGTTTTTCAGTTTTGAAAAGCCTCATATTAGATTCCTATTTATACACAACGTCAACCCATAACAAATGTTTAACATCTAATCTTGGTATCATAGGTTTTGCATAGAACATTTATATGCAAACTTGAAAAAACAGATACCAGAATTAGGTGTTAAACATATGTTCTGGACTGACATTGTGTACAAGCAGGAACCTAATAGGATGCTTTTCAAAACTGAGAGACTGAATAAGAGATTACGATTTAATTCATGGACGTAATAATAATTCTCCTTTTTTTTATTATAAAGGAGTCATTCAACCCGAGATTAGAGCATTAATGGATTGAGATTTAAACCTTAATCTCTTGGCATTTAATTGCTAGGGCCAACTTGCAGATGCAATATATATATATATATTACTTTTGTTTATTAGATTTTATCTTCAAAATTTCTTATAATTTTGCATGTTATTTTCTTTTTTTTTTTTTATTTTATAAAAAAATTGATGAATTGCATTAACTTGATGGATTATTTGGTAATGGCCAAATGAGCGATATACAATATATATTTTATTTTGTTTCTAAAAAATATATTACTTAATGATAAGAATAGAATTAGCAATTTTCATTATTTTTCGAATTGAATTTGTATTTTATAGTTCAAATTTATTTTAATGCATTTAAACAAATTTGAGAGGACGTTTGATTTTGATAGACGACTGCTAACTAACAGATTCTAGAGTGGAAATAGTTATATTTTCTGGGTTCGCTATTATAAAAATGTTAACTACTGAGTCAACAGTTTTACTTTCGGATGCAGCTTTTTTGAATTTAAAAGAAGATGTTCCTGAAACGCAGCGTTTCATTGAATAGAAAGGGGTAAGGGTTTTTCATCTGTCCCCTTCCCCGCCTCCGCTCCACTGTCCACACTCTTTCCGTCCCTGCCACTATTTTCTTGGTTTTGACTTTTGTTACAGGGTATATCATCATCTCTTTCTCAACTATTTTTGTTTTTTTTTTCTAATTTTCGGGATTAGTTTTGGATTTGATTGATAAATCGAAGAAAGAAGGGGTTTTTTGTTATTGTTTCTTGATTTCGAAACATGGACATTTTACAATTTTTTTCCAAGAAAATGAAATCTTGTGAGAATTTTGAATAGAGATTTTATGGAGCTATATCAAGTATACTTGCAAAGAAATGGGTGATTAATATTTTCTTGCTTTTGTGATTGGATAGTTCTGTTTGATTCAATAATGCCGAAGAAGAAGAAGACGTCGAAGGCACTGAAAGAGTATCAAGAATCTACTGCTGTAGAGGAGACGAAACCTTGTACAACTCCGAAAAGGGTCAGCAACGAGATTGATGAAATCTTCTCTGGAAAGAAGAGGAAAAAGGCTGACAAGGTAGAAGACAATAATGCTGAGAAGCCGGAATCGATGACGACGACGACGAAGAAGAAGAAGAGCAAAGAAGATAGAGAAGGAAGGATCACAGTCTCAAATTCGAAGCCAAGAAGGAAAAGTAAGGACGGCTTCACTATTTATACAGAAGAGGAATTGGGTATTAACAATTCTAATGCTGGAGGAACCCCGCTTTGCCCATTTGATTGTGAGTGTTGCTTTTAATGATGATGACGATGATGATCCTTTCTGAATTTGTCAAGATTTTGATGTAATTCTATAATTTGTCAGAATGTTCCATGGATGTTTTCCTGTTCTTCGCCAGGGAAGTTCTGTTTTCTATGCAATGTGGTAGTTCTGCTCTGCAATTTGAGTGTGTAATTTCAGCATGATAGTTTCAGCATATGACAATTTTTTATATGATAATACAATTATAACACAACTATATAGTTATAATATAATTATAGGGTGACGAAGTTAACACGAATGTAAATAACTTGACATAATGGCGATACATGTAATACAAATTGCCATTCTTTTTTTGACACAAATATAAATAATTTGACACGATGATCAACACATGTAATACAAATTGCCATTCATTCTTCTCTTCTGAAAATTCTGGATTTGCATAGAACCCATGAAAGCATGATGCGCATCGAAATGATAAGAGAGTTGGATACAATGGAGGATAATTGGTGCTTAATGTTCTGATTGAATTTGGTGAACAAAGTGATTGCAGTATTGCTCAAATCAACCAAATCTGTTGGTCAAGTTGCTCCTTAAAAACAATCCTCCGGAATTAGAAAATGTTTGATCATTAAGGGTGTAAACAAACCCACTTATTGCTCGGGAGGAAATAATGATTACGCCTTCTCTTGGCACAAGTAGCTCAAACCACATCAAATGACTGTAAAAAAAAAAAGAATTGAACGAAAACAAACAAAGACAATGGACTACTGATTATATGAGGGACTGTAGAAATGGTGTAATGCTCTCTTCATAAACTTCAGATCTAGTTTCTGCCTCTTATCACGGTTGGATATGTCTGAGTTTGGGGAGAATGAAATAAGTTCTCACCCGTAGTTTGATTCTCAGAAAACATATATGTACTGCAAGTTACAAAATTCTACATGCAAGGCTATTCGATGGACTCGCATTTTGTAACTTATATCCGAATACAGCACACTGCTACCAAAACTCCCTCCTGCTCAGGTTAACAAAAAGTCCAACCTGTACAGAGAAGGTGCTGGTGGCTTTGCGCTTCTTGCCAACTTCATTTCCCAGTTAAAATGTGACTTTTAAAAACGTCAAAAAACAACAATACCAATAGCAATGCATTTGATTATCCTAACTGTACTTGTTGGGGTTTTCCCTACTCTGGATGAGAGGGACACCATCTTTCCTCCAAATTATGCGCTCTTCACATAGTGCCTCCGTCACTTCCACATATAACTGATATTCCTAGTTTTTTCAAAGATAAAAAATGGTTAACAAATTTTTACAGGATATCAGATGTTGACTTGATTCAGAAAGACGAAATGAATATAACTGTATTGAAATAAAAGATTCCACCGTTCAACAGTTACCGCTCTAATAATTATATTTTGCAAACACAAAAACAATTAATGATTTAGCAGAAACTACAATAAGGCATAATATTTCATTACTTCTTGAAGAACTCTAGCAGCAAGCTCCTCTGCAGTGTCATCTGCAAGCACAGGAACAATTCTTTGAGCAAG
Organism: Flueggea neowawraea; assembly: GCA_948243855.1. Classification (NCBI taxonomy): domain Eukaryota; kingdom Viridiplantae; phylum Streptophyta; class Magnoliopsida; order Malpighiales; family Phyllanthaceae; genus Flueggea; species Flueggea neowawraea. The sequence goes on along the minus strand of CAODLS010995118.1, from coordinate 4,339 downwards.
AATACGGCCTGTATCATAATGCTCGTCTACAAAATGGATGGTTGGTCCTGAGTATCTGATCAGCAAAAACAGAGCAGGAAAAGAAAAGAATAGCCTTAGCATTTAAATGTAAGATATACAAGTTAAAAACCAAAAAAAAAAAATAGGAACAGAATTTCGATTACTAAATCTTAAGTTTATTCATAGGAAAAAAAGGCGAAAGATGACAAAAGATCATATGTTGTCCAGTACCTTGCTCCAGAAGCAATCACTGCTTTATGTACCTTCATTCCATAATAAAATTTGCCTCCAAATGCAGGAAGAAGTGATGGATGGATATTTAGGATGCACCGGGGGTAAGCTTGGACCAACTCAGCTGGTATAAGCTTTAAATACCCAGCTAGAAGAATAAAGTCAACCTGAAATGACCTGATCAATCCAACATACAGATTATCGGCCTTTTTTTTTCCCCATTCATTCCCAAATTTACCAAATATATGATCACTTCATCTAATTTTATCGGGTTCAAAGATGCTAAACCCTTCACAGAATACTTTTTAAAGATATACATGTAACAATTATAAGTAGGCAAGAAATTATTCCCCTTTATGTCTAATTACAGTTCAGTCTTGATCTTTAAAATGTTGATAGGTTTTCTGAAAAGCTAAGAAAAATATAAGCGCCACAAGTTTCAAAGACTTCATATCTAATTGGTCTCCATTATTCTTGAATTAATTGAAGACACACTCAATTATTTTATGGGAAGAAACCAAATATCCCAGACATTTATAAACACAAAATGACTAGGTGAACTGTACCAAATGTATCAGCTGTAAGTTTACCTAAGAGCTGTGACAACATCACTTGAGGATAGCCCATCAGGAGCATGTTTTGTTCTAGGGAACAAAATAGCAGGGATTCCCTTGCTTCTTGCATATTCTGCACCTCCACAGTCTGCATGTACACCATGAGCAATTGGTATATTATCATCACTAGAGTAGAAAATGCAAATAAAATATTCAGACTCTAAATAAACTTCAAGTGAGCTCCTTATTGCTCCCAAACCTTTCATGAGCAAATGTTGCTGAAAGACAGATGAAACAAGCTATCATCGCAAATGAAAAAGATGATACAACAAAAAATTCTAGCAACATTCTTAAAACAGTTCCTCCAAATTTAGCTTGCAAAGTAGCACTTGATGTAATTTAAAAGTCTTGTGGAGTGAATAAAATCACGTTCCGAGTGAGAGTTTATAGTCAATCAGTGCAACTGGACACTATTATATAGAGAAGACTTTGGGCTAAAGCAGTGATGCTTCAGTAAATTCCATTAAAAAAGATTATCAAAAGCAAAACAATGCATGAATTAAATGGAGGGGTTATGAAACTATAGAACATAAACATATATACATTACATCAGTTTTTTATCAAAAAAAAATACTGAAATATATATATTAGATTTTGAACATTCACCTTAAGACCCTAATATTCATGGTTAATTTTCCAAACTGATTAATCTATTGCTTGTAGCTTCAAAGAAAATACTGCTCAAATCAATTAAAAGTTACGCAGAAAACTGAACAAGTCGTTAACATAAAACATAAACCACAAAAATATCATTAACACCAAAAATTGAAAACTTCAAAAGTTTAGAGAAAAAAAAATACCCGGGTGATTAGTGACCAAGACAACAATCTTCCCAAGAATTGAACCTCGAACACAAGCCTCATGGATAGACTTAAAATTAGATCCTCCACCAGAAACAAAAACAGCTATTTTTTTCTTCCTTATAATAGGATCTTCAACACCACACCTTACTTTCCCTCTACTCTTCACACACTCCATTCTCTTGAAAGACACCTTTAAAGAACATGAAGTGTGGCTTCTAAAGGAGAGAGAATTGTGGATTTGGGTAAGAGAATGAGAGCTAACAGGTGAAGCTTGTAACTTTATGGAAGGTGCCTGTTGCATTGTTGTTGAGTTTGAGCTAAACCCAGGAAGCAAGACTCTTGATTCCATGGCAACTTTAAAACAAACTGAACCGAATTTCGCTCCACAGTACAAAATTTCAATAGAAACAATAAAAAAGAACTGAAAAAACTCATCAGTTGATAAATTTTAGCCAACATATATGGACAAACGACAGTAATCTATTAATCACCCAAACGAGTTACTATAATGTGGCATATAAGGTGGGTAATTGATGGTGTTTATTTCAATATCAACTGTCAAAACCCAATTGGATACTTCACAAATCAACAAAACCAGACCAAAAAATGACAGTAGCAAAGTAGAAATTTTAACTTTGTTTGTACAAAAAGGAGAGGTTTTAAAGGCTAGAAATTGTTTTCGGAAACAAGAGAAAGAGGCGTGGAGGGACTAACCTGAATGCAGAAGGCGGCCGGAGAGAAGAGAAGCGGTGGTAGCTCCGCCGTAAGAGACAGAACAAAAGTGCAGCTGTTCTGCTGAGCTTCTGTAGACTGTCTGGGACCTCTGGGTATAGTTAAGAGGGAAAGGTGCTTGAGGTCATGAGGTGGGTTATTTTTGAACTTTTGAAAAACTGGCAAGGTTATAAATGGAAAGTACATGTGTAAAATATTTTAGCACTCCCTGGACTCGCAATCCCTGCTAGGGCAATAAGCGGTCTGATTTGATCGATTTTAAGTCTTTAAATTAAACTGCACTCTAAATTACGATTTTAAAAAATTATAATGCAGTTAAATTACTAGTACGATTTCATTTAGTAAATCTAAACTAACCCTTACAGTTCGATTTAACGGTTTGTATTTTATTAAATATATATAAAAAATTAAACTACTAAACAAAATAAAATAAATAACAATATTAAAAAATAATTTTAATATTTTTTCATTAGAGTTATAGTGTCCTTAAAATATGAAAATTGCCTCAAAAATAAAAATAATTGTTTCAAAATATATTAATATTTACGAACTGTTTTTCGAAAATAAGTATAATTATGCAGTATTTTCACTATTTGTCTATTAATATCTAACTAATATTAATGTATACCTATTATTAGCATCCCAAATATATATTTTTCAGTTATAAAGAAATTTATAAAATTACACATAATTTTGAAAAAATTCCAAAATATATAATATGCGGTTACGGTTTGATTTGAGCAATTTTAATACATTATTAATAGCAATCGAACCTCCAATTAGCGAATTTATAAAATTATAATCCGCAACAAATCTCAATCTAAAAAAACCTCATGACGAATTTGTCGATTTTTACGGTTCGGCGGTTAAACGCAGCGTTTTGTTGAACAGAAGAGTAGCGGTTTTCACCTGTCTCCTTCCCGCCACGACTCCTCAGTTCATGTTCTTTTCTCCGTCTCTCCAACGATTTTCTTGACTTTGATTTTCGTTTCCAGCCTCCAGGTGCACCATCTCTTACTTCGTCTCCTCCAACTAGGTTTATTATTTTTTTTTGTCATTATTATCTGTACTAGTATTGGATTTGATTGATAAAATCAAATGAAGAAAAAAATTGATTTGATTGCTTTTTTTTTGTGGTTTTTGAATTGAAGGTTTTTTTTGTTTTGTTTCCTTGATGTTAAGAGTGAAGTTAATGGCGGTTCTGGTATGAGAGCCATCTAAGTTTAGAGTTGTGTCTCTTTGCTTTACAATTCAATTTATAACCTAATTGGATTCAAATTTCAAGACTTGATTTCGAAAAAGGAAATGTCTGTCTGCAAATTTTTGTTCCCAAGAAAATGAAAGTTTGGGCTGGTAATTTCAAATCAAAGATGTTTTCCAGTTCTTGATAAATATGGTCATGGTTATGCAGAAGATAATTGATCAATTGAGTCTTCGTGTAGAATCCAATTATCAATATTACGCTGCTAGAAAATTCACAAATTTATTTTTCTTTTGATGAAAAGCAAATGTTTTACATTATGCATTTGCTATTCTGCTCTTGCCGTGCTTTGTCCCTGAGACACAAGCATGCGGGAAATGGAAAGAAGCAGAGAGGGAGAGATAGAGAGAAACAGAGAGAGGGAATCGAATTCGTATTATGTTTCTTGATTCCTTCTTTACATATATGGTTCAGTATTTAACTCCCTAATTCGACTCTACTGACTCATCCAATGCACTGCACCACATATTCGTTCAATGCACCCTAGATCCGAACACTTTTTTATTTTCAATTTAGGTTGAGAACTTACATAGGAGTGCATTGGAGAACATCATGAAGAAGCAGACAAGTCATCAACAGATTCAGAAGGATACGGAAGAAAGAATTTCAATTTTCAATACAATGTCAAGTAGGACCTATTCGATTTCAGATGTGACCATTTTTAAATACTGTCTGGGCAACATGACTGATAGGGCAGT
>CAODLS010995102.1:0-13610 GCA_948243855.1 Flueggea neowawraea | reverse complement strand
TGTGGGGTGTTGGGTTGTATGTATACTCTGATATATTTATTGTATTTGATTTTACTAGAGCATATTATATATACATTTTGGTATTTATTTATATACTGGTTTATATATAAATCTGTTTTAAATTAATAAATATTTTTCTATAAATGTTTTGGAAATTAAATGATGGGTAGCAATTCTGATTCTTTGGAAGGAATGTGTAGGATGGACCGGGCTTCCATAGACAGTTCGCCTCGTACGTCGGTCATGATCCCGAGAATGAGTCGTGACATATCTCGCAACAGGGGACCCAACACAACAAGGGACCAATGGCATTGATCCCTTGTTGTGGATGCTCTTAAAGTAAAAGTGGTCCAATAGTTCTTGTGAACTGGACCGAGATCGGACTATAAAAAACCAGCCCTAGATTAGCTAGCTCGGAATCGGCTCCAAACTGAGAGGAAACTTACTGGGCGATTTCGTTCGTGTTCAAGATTTTCTTGAACAATGAACCACCAGTATAACTGTCAATTTTGAACCGAAAGTTCAACCCAACCACTTGTTGAACCAAAAAGAGATAGAAAATGAAATAAAAATATTTGCAATTTATTTATTTATTTGAGATGAACAATAATTTAAAACTTAAAAAATAATAAAAATAAATTTTGACCCTTTGAATTATATGGCGTAGACTTAATGAACCAAACTGGCTAGAACTAAAATCTAACTGAACTGAAACTGAATCACTCAAAACCAATCTTGATCGGTTTGGTTCAAGTTAATTCACCAAGGTTGAGTCTACTTAACCTTCTATGTACATTAAAGGTAATTTAGATATTTATAGTATACTAGCTTTCTATGTATGTGTGTTGTACGTTATTGAGATTTTTTATTTATAATTTAAATATTTTTTAATTTAAATATATACCTTTAAATTTTAGTAGTCAAGAAAAAAATAAAATTATGTAAAAAAAAGTTTAAAGGTAATTAAAGGTAATTTAGATATTTATAGTATACTAGCCTTCTATATACGTGTGTTGTACGTTATTGAGATTTTTTATTTATAATTTAAATATTTTTTAATTTAAATATATACCTTTAAATTTTAGTAGTCAAGAAAAAAATAAAATTATGTAAAAAAATTTTAATCAAATATGCTTAATTTTTTTATAAGTCAAATATAATTTTTAATACATTACATATGACGATGTTACTACGTTATACGTAGGGATCATAATTGTTTAATTTAAATTTATTTGCAATACTAATAGAGATAAATACTTTAAGTGCCAAATATTATTAAATATGAATAGAGATAAATATTTATCAGAATAAGTACTTATCTAAAAAAATTTTAAATCTATTTAAAAAATAAAAGGTTTTTTAATTAATTATCCAACAAGTATAGTAATTTAGAATTGAAAAAATGGATAAAAGTATCCAAATTTTTTTCCCACGTCCTAACATTTATAAATGTTATAATTCACTAAACAAAACATCAGTTTTTTGGGGGGCAAACACTACCAATGTAAATGTAGATATAGATTAGGCCATATATGTTACTATGTGATAATATCTAAATTCGAATACTTGTAATTAAATTGAAAAAGAAAATATATAAAACAATTAAGTAGTATGAATAGTACAAACATACCTACGCATCCGAATGGAAGATAAGGATTTCCGTCGAATCCATCCAAGCAAGAACAACGATATCCTTGACCATTATCAGAGTATACACACTGTGTGTTATCACCACATGCATATGAACTTTTATTCGATTTAGCAGCATCACAAGACTCCGTATTTTCCACAACCCATTCAATGACAACATCCGATTTCTTAACCGGAAGGCTTGACAAGTCCCAATCTGTAACTTTGAAGGAGTTCTCGCTCACCAAAAATCCGTACCCACAAGGATTGAATCCTGAAATATTCGTGTGATTCTTTAAGCTACCCGTCGTGATATTCAGAGACTTAAAATTCTTTCCAATAGAAGTCATGCAACAACCTGACCCCGTACACGAACTTTCATCAGTCAAGTTCACTGCTGTATCACATGAAGAGATACAACCAACTCCGTATGTGGCTTCATAGTTAGCCACAAGCGCAATCGTATCTCAACCAATGGGACGAACTTGTTTTCCGTTGCTGAAAACGTCAAAGGCCCTGATCCCAGGTTAATTATCTGCGGAAAATCTGCAATGTATCAAGATGCATTATAGCAATCAAAAGCTGCTTCTATGCTGGTAGTGATTGTACCGTTATCCACTGAGACGTTCGTAACCCGCATGTTTGGTAACAGAAGTAATTTGTCGCTGCTTGAACTGCAATTTAGCAAGAAGTTTTTGTTCAAGGCGCAGTTGGCGTCGCCAATTCCGAAGGTATAAGGAATACTGATATCCCCACATTTTGATTCGCAATTTCGCTTCACTTCCGCTGCTGCTTCTTTTCCGGAGAATTGTAGCAACAACAAAATTAACCAATAAACCCACATCTTATTGCTACTTTTTTGCGTGTGTGTTCTATGAGAAGCAATATGTAGAAATTTACTCCAAGAACAAGATGAAATATAAGCTCATACTACAGGCAAGATATGAAGCATTTTATTTTGTCGATTTTAGAAGCCAATGACTTCCATGCTACAGAACAAGATGAGCGGACCCATTTCAGGAAGACTTTCTCAAGTCTTTAGTCGCTGTATATGTTTATAGTTGACTGTTGGATTTACGTACCTAACGTGGCCCATAGAATAATTAAGTGAATTGGTTAAATAAATTAAGTGCTAAATTTCTATTGGTTGTTGTAGAGATATTATTCTATTTTTTTTGAATTAATAAATCATATTAATAAACTGTTATTTTCATGATAACTTATATAATAGATGTCTAAACACAGATCTATAATATAGATCATATATACGGACACATGATGTCACGATCCGTTTCCGAACCATGTACGAGGCGCACCGTCTATGAGAACCTAACCCATCTTGCACATACCTCAAAGAACAGAACTTCTACCCAAATCATATTCCAATAAATGAATAAACAATATCAAATAAAAATTTAAATCTCATTGAATAAAGTAAAATATTTCAATATTAAATACATAAAATATATCAAAACAAAATCATTTACAATATCAGAAACATGAAACAAAACTCACAGACAACCCAATGTGGAACATCTAACCAACATACAAACGGGGTCCAATCAGAAGGGCACTCACTGCCAAATCGAACAATGCCTCACTGAGCTGAAGATACCAGACAGTTGTTGAGCCAAAAGTCAACCTATAAATAAGAATAAATATACAAAGAAAAGGAAAGGAGTAAGAATCTAGTGAGAGATAACACTTCAGATTACTTTATACGTGCCTTACAAGACTGTTTTGAAAACAGTTCGAAAATATCACATGCAGGTATAACCAAATATACTTATATACACGCTATGTACATAGTAGCATTTCAAAAACTATTTCAAAATCGTTCGCAGACAAAGCATACACATGCACGCATACCATCAAGTGCATTTGCAAAATCTTTCAAAGCATTTTTCCAAACTTTAGCAAACTTTTAAAAACAAAGTGAAATCCTTTAGAAACCTTTTAGTTATCAGAAATTTCAAAAGCAAAGTAGAAAAAATCTTTTTAGCTTTATCGCAAATACCAAAATAGAAGTAAAAAATCTTTGGCTTATTTGAAATTTCAGAATCAAGCGGCTTGCCACATAGGCACAAGTGTTTCCATCTAGGAAAGTAACGTCACATAGGTGAGTATAGCCATTAAGGTGAGTATATAGCCACTAAGCCGAATGTATAGCCACTAAGGCAAGTATAACCACTAAAGCACAAAATCATATGCATGGCCACCAAGGCAACAGGATAGTCCTTCAGGCTGTATTCCATAATGGATCTAAAATCCAAGTAAAAATAGTATTGCCCTCAAGACTATATCAAAGTAGTACTTCAAAAATAACTGAAATAAGTTATTTGTTTCAAAAAAAAAAAGGAAAGCATTTTGCAAATAAGCAACATGCATAGTAGACAAACATTTTACGAAAAACAAAGTTTCAAATGTACTTCATAATCGTACTAAAGAAATATAATATAAATCAATTTATATTATATCTTAAAACAATTCAGCTTCTACGGAAGCACAAAATATTTTAAAGAAAAAACATCGTTACTCTTTCCAAAAACCCAGATAATTTTCCAAAAACAAATTCAAATCAGACAAGTCCTCACGTAAGCCAAATTTTAGGATTTTCAATTCTTTAATTAATTCAAATTGCATGTTATGGTTATAGCACAACAAAAACATATAAGTAAGAGAGATAAAAACTATGTGTTTGAAGTTGTCATCAACTCACCTGAATGTCGAGCTACCAAAGTCCGAATCACTGACCACCGGTCGATGGTTGGTCACCTCGAAAATCAAACTGAGTTGAAATAAGTTATTTTACAAACAAATCAAGTGCGGTGGTTGTGACAATACAAAATATGTACGAAATGCAGGTGCAGACTCAAACACCATCAGCGTTAGAAATTCTATTTCAATCGAAAATCTAACGCTCATCGAAATTCGGACCTCTATGTAATTTTACAATTCAGTCTTCAAACTATTTAGAATTTGTCAATCAACACACAAGGTCTGTCTATTATCAAATTAGACCACAAATTATTCAGAAACTATATTTTAACCCCAATCTTGTAAAATATCAAGTGTAGTCCTTATGAAAAATTACCCAAAAAGCCCTATTGATTCAACAGATAAAAATCATTTTTGAAGATCCACCTAGGTCAATCTTAACCTCAGGAACTCAAATATGCAATCGGTTTCTCAAAAACCACTCAAAATCACCATTATTTAGCTCGAACCCGAACTAAACCCTAGCTCAGTCAATAACTCATCAAATCTGTTGATTCAAGATTTTATTCATGTTAATATAACCCCAAACAATCATAATATAACAACCTACAACATTCATTTCAACAGAAACATCCAAAATCTGAAATCCATTTCATTTTCAGCCTAAAACGAATTTCAAAAATTTAATGCATGAAATGGATGAAAAGGAGTGTTTGGAACTGAAATCTTACCTCCATAGATGTTTAGAAATGTTGGAGAAGCATTGAGAGGAAGAGAATTGATCTAGAGTTGAAAAACAGTGAATATGAGACTTACGGACGAAATGGGTTTGAGGGTTTAAAACGACCACGGATCGAAACACACCATTTTAGTATTTTTCAAAGGCAATGTATGTTATTTTTCATGCAATGTACATCTTGATCACATACAATGTACGTTCCATGCATACAACATACGTTAGAGGGCTCAAAATAGCATCCATAAACATTTGTTTTGAAAACGTAACAACACCACATATGTTACAAACAAGCAATGTACATTGATCATCTTTCCTTCCCAGATAACGTATGTTATCTTATCACAATGTACGTTGCGAAGGAATTGCAGATGACATACATTCAACAACTTACAACGTGTGTTGTCATGCTTCCAACAGCCTTCTTCGACTTCCTATGCTTCTGAACATGCGTCAGATCATTCTCGATGCTCGACAGCACCCAATCTTCCAAAAATAACATCTTCAAACACCCAACATCATCTCAAACATTCGAGAATAAACTTGAAATCGAGTGAGATCATTCGAAATTGAATGACGTTCCACTAGAGACTTTGTCAAAATTGGTCGGAACACTACAAAGAATTGATCGGAATGAGTGTGATATTACACATGCATTTGAGAGGATTAATCTGATTAAAATATCAAATTATCATATTTGGTATAATTTTAAAAACTATTCCATTTTATAATTTAATTTTTAAAATTATAGCACTTATGGTATCTGTTTATATCACTAACACTGTTAGGATTGAATATGCCGAATAAATCTTTTCCATTTATAAGCAATTCAGACGAACAATATGTATGAGGAGAGGTTACCCGCATCACTGGTGGTGACTCGAATCCTTGACAGGTTGTTTCACCATCTCCATGCATACCAAGTGGGCATTCACATGTGTAATTCCCTACCGTGTTCTTACGATTTCTATTGTACCGGTATTTTTTTTGGCTCCTCGCACTCGTTTACATCTACAGGAAAATGTAGGATTCAATGCAGTGGCAAATCTAGAAATGTTCGGACATGTGGCGGGACTAGGATTGACTAAAATATATATTTTTTGAAACAAAAAGTATACCTATATATAATACAAAAAAATATATTAATGATAGTTTAAAATATAAAAAAGAGTACAAATCAAGTTACACTCGGATTTGTGAAGAGAGAGAATTGATTTCTATGACTATCCATACTTTGAAAACGATTCAAACTGAGTTCTTTTTCAGTAGTTACAAATATCTTATTCTTGATGAGTACCACTAAGCTGTCATTTAACTATGTATCTTCCATTTTATTTCGCAATTCAGTCTTCATAGTTTTTATAACAGAAAATACTCTTTCAACTTATGCGATAGCAGCTGGTAGGAATAATGTCAATTCAACCTGATGATAGAGAAGCGGAAAAACTCCATCTTTCATAGTTTCTTTCATTTTCTTCGCAAGACTTCCCAAGTTTTCTACATTAGAGAACTATTTATCTCTTCTTACATCGCTTAAAATAGTTTGAAGTTCCTAATAAATTAATGTGCGATCAGTAAATGAGAAGTCTTATAAATAAAGCAGAGCAAGATGGATAAGCTTATTCACATCAAAATTGGAGAATCCATTCTTTAGATCAAGGCATGCAATGCAATCAAGTAAATATATGCTTGTTTCAGAGAAACGATTACTCATCTCTTGTGCAATTGAATCAATAATATAACATTACATCAAGAGTAATGAAAATAAGTAATGACCCAACTTTAATTAAAAAAAAATAGTAAATCTTGGTTTGGTCACAGCAGCAAGCGAAGGGCTCCAGCGGCTCCATCAGATATTAACCACATATACAAATACTGACAATAAACCTACAATAATAACATAATATCTAAACACCTCACAAAATGAATCATCCCAAAAATTGAATCCAGCTAAAATCGGTAACCTAATCAAACCATTTAGTTGGTTGCTAATGACAGTAAACAAACCCATCCACACACACACATATATACAGCAAGAACGCCCACAATGAAAAGTTTTAGCAACGACGGACCACAAAGATCCAATCTTTGGTGAATTGCATTAAAAAAAAAATCAAATTCACGTAATGGAATCTGGTGTACCTTCTAGTGTTTATCAATGAACGATGTTACCATCCTTGGTTAAATAGCAGAGACGCCAAAAGACGAAATGAACAGAGAAGATTACAGCGAGATCTTTTGCAACTTAAAGAGGAAGAATGAGATTACACCTTCGCAAAAAAATATAAGACAGTCAGACACTATTCCCTCTAAACTCTAATTGTAGGGGGAGGGGGTGCGGACCCCGAGGCCAGGGTGGGGCTGAACTAGGGGGGATAGGAGTACCTCGGCCGTCGGTGGGAACAGCTGCCCACACCAGCCACCACCTGGATCTGGCCCTGTATGAAGTTACCTCCAACCCGGCTTCAAATTTGCATTTAATGCAAAGCTAGTGCTGGGTTGCCTCTCCAACCCAGCACCAATTTTGTGGGTTTTTTTGCGTTTTGTTATAGTGCTATGCGGCTTGCGCTAAACTTTTTTTTTTAATCTAATTCATATTTTGTTTTTATTTATTTATTTCATTCTAATTTAACTTATATCTATTAATTTCAATTATATAAATATTAATTATATTTTGGACTTTTTTGTATTATTTTTTATATTAGTTTAACTATTTTGTTTAATAAATAATTAAGAAAAAATTAAGTTTGTGTTTAGTTTGTGAAAAATAATAGTAACAAATGTGATTTAGAAAAAATATTGAGAGAATATGTCTTTTTAAAGTTAGAAATAGAATTGTAAATTAGAGATATTTTTACTTTAAATGTTATATTTTTAAGATAAATTGATGTAAAATAGAGTTTTTGGTTGAAAATCATCTCACACAAATCATCGCCAACTTTTGCGTCAACTTCTCTCACCGGATTTGGCAGTGCAAGCCGTTCACGATAAATATAGCGACAAAATTTCATTGCCAATGCCATGCAAACAGACCATGGAAGTCTGGCGTCACAACTTTTTGCAATGAATAACGACGAATTTATTGCTAATTCGCGGTTTTCTTGTAGTGAATGACTGATGCATAGGTTTTGGAACATTGATCATAAAATTTCTATTGCAAATGTCGTATATTATCAGCTGTTGTATCAAAGCGAAAGATCTCCCCACTTGCATCAATTGGTCAAATCATTGTTAACATGTTTAAATCAAGCATGCTCTTGGTTATATTAACTTGACAAATAAAGTATTAGTAATTAAATAAACCATTAAAACTTGACAACCATGAAAACCTGACTTATTCAACTTCAGAAACAATGTTGTGGGTAGGTTATGCAAATATCACTATGCATTATAATACAACACGCAAAGTTGTGTTTTTTTTTTTTCTTAAAGAGGACATTTTCTTTTTATCAATAAAATGAGAATTGTATTAAAATCATAGCCACCAAAATAGTGGTCGGATAAGACTTCCCACTGTATTAACTCTTGATGATGAGTGATATGTCTTATAGGCTACAACAATATATGGAGAGAACACTATTTAAAAGTATAAAAATGTTAGATTACATTCATTTATTGCCAATGAAAAATGGTATCCAAGCATATATCCAAATCCATCTCCGTGTAATCAAAATTCCTATATTTACATTTTATGAAGAAACCACAATGAATAAAGCTTTTAAACATTAAATCATCAATGGAAAATAAAGACTGTTGCCCAAAAATGATTTGGTTCCGTTGCTTCCAAATCTGCCATGGAAGATGCTGCCAAAAAATAATAAGAAACCTCTTTTGTGATTGGTCAGAAATCGAATTGGTCCACTGAAGGAAGAACTTGTCTGCCGAACTTGGAAAAAACATAAGGCAAATCAAATAGACAAAGAATCTTCTTCCAAATACCATAAGATTTATCTCAAAATATGAGCAAATGATACTGGGATATAGAGCTGGAACAATAAGCACATCTCATGACCTAGTCCTGTGGCAATAAATTCCTTTGCATAAAGAATTCTTTAGTTGGCAACGACAACGTAACAACAGCCACATGAAGAATTTAACACGTGGAGCAGTCAAGGAGTTCCAGCTCACAGTGTGTTTTTTGTTAGTGATAGACCAATAAAATTGGTCAATTAACACCTAGCAGCAAAATCAGAACAAGTGCAAGAAGCCTTTGCAATTCAAATTGTTCATTAAGACACAAACGTCTACTCCATATGTGAATATCCCAGTGCAAGTTCTGAGATTGATTATTGCACAAATATAAGATCACCTCCTTGACAGTGGCCAACTTTCTTTGTGCCAAACAAAATAAAGTTGGGAATTGTGAGGCAAGAGATGTGTCACCACACCAAATATCATGCCAAAACAAAGTGTTATCGCCACTTTTAATTCACGATTTGAAATGAGAAGTAAAGAATTCCCAAACCGCTTTGCCAACAACATAAGCCTTCTTAATCCCTCGTCAAATAGGAGATATCTTTGAATTATTTAAATGTGACAAATCAGTCCGAACATCCAGAAACCAGCTTGAACCAAAGAGAGTTCTTATCCGAAGTCCTCAGTTTCCACAATCACTTCAGAAGCAAACCTTGATTTCATGTTTTGAGAGAACACAAACGACGTCTTCCTTTTGTACTTGTGCCGGAATAGGAAAAGGAGACATATAATATACCAGGATACTTGCCAAAACAGATTTGATCAGCACTAATCTCCCAGCCGATGAAAGAAGTGAGCCCCTCCAAAGAGCTCGCCTCTGTTTAACTCTCGAAACTACAGGAGTCCAATCCTTAAAAGATAAGGTGCGTTTCGAAAGAGGTAAACCCAGGTATTTGAAAGGTAACCTCTCTGTTGAACATCCAATAATAGTTGCTGCCTCATGTAACAATATATTATCAACACCCACTCCAATCAGCGAGCTCTCATGAAAGTTAATTTTTAAGCCCGAATTGAGTTCAAAACAGTGTAGAATACACTGCAAATCCTTCAACATTAGCAAGTCATAAGGCATAAAAATAAAGTGTCATCAGCCCCAGATATGTATTATAGACTAATCTCAAAAAAACAAAAAAAAAAAAACTCACGGTAACAATTTCAATCTTGGAATCAGAAGTCATGACTCATGCAACACGGCTCTCGTGCCTGTGTTCCCTGTACAGATGATAGGCCCCATTTTTAATTTATTTGACCCTAAAACTATAATTCTTGAACTATCTAAGAAAAAACTGTACTTCTTTAATAGGAGAGTTTAATGGTGGGCTTACTTTTTCTGGTCCAACTTCTGCTTTTATTCAATCCTTAAAACAAGTTTCGTCTGCTAGTGATTGATCATGCTTTGTTGGTTATTTTTATGTGAGAGAAGTGGAGAATGTGATCTTTTTTTTTCTTTGAGATGAATATGGTATGAATAGTATTGAGATTGAAGTGGAATTTTCTTGAAGAATTTTGAAGTCATATTGATGTTTATGCAACAAGTCAAAATGAGACAAAAAAGAAGAGTTTTGGCGAAACAGTGAAGGACACGGCCTGGGACACGGCCGTGTCCCAGATTGTGTCATGGAAAAAGTTGACACAGGCCATGTGTCAGACCGTGTCATATACGATTTTACACGGACATGATTTATTGCCCGTGTTTTTGCTGCCTTCAACCGTGTTTCATGGTCCCATGCCCGTGTCTTTATTCTAAATGCATTTTAGAAGGGTTTTAGGGTTTGGGATGGCCTATTTGGCTTGTATTCCTTGTAAACATATAAATAGGTGGCTTGAGAACATTCTTGGATGTCGTTTGATAGCCGTTGTAAGCCTTTTGGCTAGTTTTGACTGAGAAATAATAGAATTACTAAATCTCTGCCCATGGATGTAGATCGAATTGATCGAACCACGAAAATTTTGTGTTCTTGTGTGATTTCTCTTGCTTAATTTTGCATTCTTTTATCGTCTGTTATCTTCACAAGTAGTATCAGAGCCACAGAAGTTTGCTCAGAAACTCCTGGGGTTCGTTTTGTAGAAAAAAGATGCTTTCGCATAAATTCGATATTGAGAAATTCAATAGACCTAATGATTTCACTCTTTGGAAGTTGAAGATGAAGGCGATTCTGGTTCAGCAAAAGTGTAAGGAGGTGTTAGAAAGTGTAGAGAAATTACCAGAAGAACTGACAGCGGCGTAGAATGCTGAGACTGTGAAGAGGGCGCACATTGCAATTCTATTTAGTCTGGCGGATGAAGTCTTGAGGGAGGTAGCTGATGAAACTACTGCTACAGGCTTATGGAATAAGCTTGAGAAGAAGTATCAAAAGAGATCTCTGTCAAACAATTTTTATCAGAAAAGGCGATTGCATACCGTGAAGATGACTGAATTGATGCAGGTAAAAAAAACATCTTGATAAATTTAATAGAATTATATTAGATTTGAAAGGTATTGATATTGAACTCGAGGAAGAGGATCAAGCCATGTTTCTGTCATATTCCTTACCTAGATCTTATAAGAGTTTTTGTAACACCCCAACCCCAATTAACTATGCATAGCATACACATACTGGCACATGCATTGCATATTCATTTTCATGATAAAGAGTTCATTATTTAAAATTAAAATATTACTTTAGATTGTGTCAATTAAGAATAAAATAAAATTGAATAACTTAAGTTATAGATGAAATATGCATAAGGTATATTGAACTAGGAACTAGAATAAGAAAAAATAGTGAATATGGTAAAAAAAAATGAAAATTTAATAATTAATCTATATGTGTGTGCAAAGGTAATTACCACTTAAAACTTAACATATGGAAAAAATATCAAGTTAAAATTTGCCACTCTCACATATAGTAAGTGAACACATGTACATGACACATTAATTAGGAAAAGAAAAAAGAAAAGGAAGATATTTGTCAAATAAGTCGGCAAACATTCCACCTATATATATAAAACATTGTCCATCTTTCCAAACACACTTTGTGTCTAAAAGCCACAGCTGCACAATCAATTTAGGTCCCAAAAATTTCGTTCAAAATACCTCACACACACACTTGACTATCAAACTCTCAAAGGAAGGGCTTAAACAAAGTAAAGGTAACTCTGAATCCTAAATAACTCTTGACAGAGCTCTATTTGATTTATATTTTCAAATTTGTTAGAGACAGAATTTCAAGAAACTCAATGAATGAAACTTGTATATTTATGTGTCATATAGATATCTGTAAAACCGTTTAGTTTAATTTTGTGTCATTTTGTATTTATGGTTGAAAAAAAAAATGAACTGCCCTAAATATAGATTCTGTAAGAACAGTCTGTTTGGAAACTAATTTTTGAAAACCCTAGAGACCGAATTTTGACATATTCAAACATGAAAGTTGTAGGTATATATGTCTTATAGCGTTATATTAAAGGTAATAACTTAATTTCATGTATTTAGGGAGTTATACTTGTTTATCTAAGACTGGTCATGTTTATATTTTCCCACAATACAACTTGATTATAGGTTCAAATGAAATATTTACTGAGATATATGTATTTTGAATTAGTCTATGATATTTTCCACAAGCACGTGTATGTGAGTCTAGTGTCTAAACAAACAAACCGTTTTTTATTTGGAGTTGATGAGGATAAACCATGATCAAAAAACTAAGTAAAGGTTTGGATGCCCTGTTACAACCTTTAACCTGACTTTGAAATTTTATCAAATATTATGTAAATGGAATTAGAAAACAAAGTTCATGTGTTTAAAAATATATGTTTTTCTAGTTTATGACCTAATTTACATTGATCAATTTGAAGTTTAAATGAATGAACTATGGTTGAAATACTAAGCAATACTCAATCTGTCCTGAAGTAAAAGCAGAACAGAAGATGGTATGAATTTATAAATTGAACATAAATTATACCCATTGAACTAGGAATCCTACTTTATATGTACAGAAATCATAGAATGTATACTTTCAAATAAAATTTATATCAAGTTAATAAGAAACCTGTAACTCCAGATAAGTTAAATAGAACACTAATTGTCCAGTTGAGATTATATCGAGAAGACTACTATAGGGACTATTTTGTTGCGTTTCCAAAAATGGGGACCGAACTAAAACATCATATAGCATAACAGGGGAAAGAGAATGATAATAGATCCTTATAAATTAGAAATGTAATTAAATCATAGATTAAATAAAATAAAAATTTTCGTCATTCGCTAAGATATAGACTAAATTGAATAAGAATTTTTAATTAAGGGACTAGTCTATAATATTATAGAAAAACGTATTTGATATTGATATACATAATTTTAATATTGTGTATATCCAGAGAACCTGAACAATCGTAGATTGAAAACTTAAAAGTTATCGGTGTTTATCGTGCATTGGAGACACTTGTGAGTATAAACTTGAAATGAATTCAAATGTATGTTACATGACTTATGTTCAAAGTTGTGTTCTTGGTATGACTACTTAGACAAATTGGTGACTAGTTGAATTTACATGATTTATATGTTATGTGT